>WHYT01017892.1:641846-685685 GCA_009806455.1 Tetrax tetrax
CTCCCTTTGATACATGGAGATGCTTCAAGATAGGTATGATATAGAAAACCTAGGCAGAAGATACGTACCGGCTAATCTGACAGTTATCCCTTTTACAGCCAACTACTGTCAATTCAGTCTCTGAGAACTGCCAGCTACACTGATAACTCCAGACCTAAACCCAGCAGAGGAGAAAGCCTTTGTTAATTAAGCTAGCTTCCTTAATTTTCTTAATGATTTGGCCTCAGCAGAGCTTTCAGAGAGCTGCTGTTGTGTGGCCCTTTGTACTGGTGATGGACTACCGCACAGCCCCCGAGACGGCTGGTCGCGGAGGCAGGCGATCCTCATCTGTCGGCTGGAATGCTTTCTGGGATGAAATGTTGCAGTCCTGCCACAAATCAGACTATTAACTCAACTGGAACACAGCACATTCCCCCTTGGAGGGAAAAAAAAAAAAAATCTCCCTGAAGGGTGCATAAACCTGCCCGCTGTCTGATCCAGCTGATTTTCCCAGTGTGGTATCAAGTTCCAGAGGAGCCTATTTTACACTGAACTCATCAGTGCTGCTTTGTATCCAGAAGAGTTCAGCTCTGTATTTTCAATCAGTTAGTGGCCATCAAACCCTAATGGGGTTTCTGGAACTGTGGGTGCTTTATCATCTGTCCAGCCTGTGTTTCGGCACGCTGAGCTGTTGCTGTGCTAGCTCTCTGCAAGCCGCAGCTCCTGGTTTCAGACAAATGTGCTGTCCCCTCACAGTTAGATACTCAGCAAGAAGGGACAAAACTCAGCAGACTTGCAAGTGTCAAGTGTGAGCCCAGACTTACTTTTTTACCATTTCTGATGGCAGTTTGCAGTTCCTTTTGCAGATCACTGGCCTGATTCTACCTCCATTTATGCCTCTAGGTCATCAGGGTTATTTCCCTTGCTTTGGAGCGGTGTCTTACCAGCAGGCTCTCCTCCTGATGGGCAGCACTGCATTTTCCCGCTAGTCAAAGTCATATAGTCAAAGCCACCACAAGAAATTTCATCACCTTAATTGGATATACAAGTGAAGTAGAGGAGAAGACCACGTATCTTGCAGAAAATTCACATCAGAGCTAAAAAAAAAAGGCAAAGCAAAACAATAGCTATTCCCTTTACCCCTTCCTCCACCTTGTGGGTCGCTTACCTGGTGAAGCACTTAAGGTGCAAGGAGAGAAACGGAGTTGGCAGGGCAGAAGCAGGGAAGATTTCTGCGGATCTGAAATGGTTAAAAACATTCCTGCCTCAGGACCACTAAGGTCCAAAGGGTTCAGTCTCTATTTTATAATTTATAGCTCACTGTCTTTCCTCCCAAAGTCCTGTGGGCTCTCACGGTTCACAGAACAACCTTTTCCTGTTTTACCTAGGCCACTCAGTTCAGTAAATGCCCCCAGGCTAATTCAAGCCTTGTTGATACCCATGCAACCTCTGAGGAGAAAATAGCTTTTTATCACTAGGTGAAAATAGAACTGCCTGGAATAACACTACAAACGTGGGGTTTAGTGCATGAGGAGAGGCCTTTTAATCAGGAACCTGCCAGGCTGCTGTTGACCCAGCCGGGGCTGGAGAATTGGCTGTCACCACAGGGAGAGAGCTGAGCCTTTCACCCCACTATTGGGCTCCCTGAACAGAGGGGCAGCAGGAGGATCAAACAAAACACTTAGAGGGGATAAAGCAAAGTATTATATTTCAATTGATCTGATCTTTGGCTCCCAGTGGAACTTGCAGAGATATCTTACTAGAATTACTCAAGTTTTTATCAGGAGACAGCAATACTGGGGAAGTGCCTTTTGGATGGCAAACCACTCCAGATTTTGAACTGCATTAGCGTTGGGACCGGCTGAGCCAAAGAGCCCCCACAATAGTTTCAAAGATGGGAACAAAAACTGGGGAGAGAGAGAACACGTGAGATGTAAAGCCATCTGAGCACACAGCACACAAATGCATATGAGTACACATCCAGGCATATGCATAATGCTGCCTGCTGTGGGGTCCCTTCAGTGTAAAACCTGTAGGTATTTACTGGTGAGCAGAAAATACATGATCTACAGAGATACTAGAAAAGGCGTCCAAATGGCAGCAGCTTTTCTCCATTCACTCCTCTTCTGAGGTCCATTTCTGGTCTGAGTGCAAACAGTCTGAACATTCAAAAAAGAAAAAAAAAAAAAAAAAAAGAGAGAGAGAGAGATGAAGGCAAGAGGGACAAAAAAATGTCCTTAAAATACAGACCTAGATGTAAAATACAATATGGGTGAAGCAAGCTAACAGGAGAGATAAAAAGCAAAGACAGTGAGAAAGCAGATGGTTTCCCATCATTTCGTTTTCCTGACATCCTCTGCAGATGACTGCAAGATCTTTGGAGAAGCAGAGAAATAATGTCTGGCTCTGTCAAGATCCCTCTTCATTCACTATGGTGAAGGGGTGAAAAAACATCAGGTCTGATAAATGATTCATGGAGCCTTTTCTTCTGCTAATCTGTAAATAAATTTTCAAAAGTGGCTTCTTTTTGATGAATATATTCTGCTGCTCGTAAAAAACATGTCTGCCTTTGACCACAACACAGGCACGCTCAGATGTCTTTAGTGTTGCTGTCAGTACTTTGAAAGCCCAAGCCTGGCTCCTTACACAGTGCAGGGATGGAGGTTTTGCAGACTTAGGGGACCTGCCCCTCCGCTCCCATGGCACTGCATTCCCAGGCTCTGGCGAAGCCTTACCTCATCTCATACTCGCACCTTTGCCGCTCTGTTTCATCAGGGAGAGGGTAACATCTCACAGATTTACAGACGTGAAGGCCAGAAAGGACCTTTATGAACATCTCATACGACATCCTGCATAGCAAGCACTAAACCCTCTCCTCTTTGTCACATGAGCACTCTCTGAGCTTACACATTTTACTGTCGCTGTGCAGCAGACACTCCTTTTCACATGCTGCTGGAAACAACAGAACAACCCTAACGTGCCCATCTCCATGGCATCGCATCCCATTCCCTGCACATCCTCCTCAGAAACATCTGCTGCTCCTGCCTGTAATAAAGCAATGGATTTGATCCGCTGTACGTAACCATCAGCCTCTGGTCAGCTGGGCTTCAACCAACTGTTCTGGGAAGGCTGTAGGTGCAGTGGTCCACATGGCATAGAAATCTGGGTTCCCCTGGACAGACTGCACTGCTGTTAGTTATGGGTTCTTTTCCCCCATACCACCACATATCTTGCACTTTTTTTTGGGCCTTTTCTTTTTTTCCCTCCCGTTTCCATTCAGCTACAGATAACGGCAACACCACAGGTGTGGACACACTCAGGCAGCAGAGACCTGCAACAGCCAAAGCACCTCCTCCCTTTCAGCTGGGGAGGTGCTGGGTTTCCCCCTGAGCAGACGAGCCTCAAACTGTTTCATGACTTTTGTGAGTGTGGACGGAGAAGGAAAGAGAAAGAAAGCATGATTATACAAGGACATTTTTTTATTTCGGTACATTCAAGACAAAAAGAAAAGAAAACAATTCAAGAACAGGATGTACCTTCACTCAAGGCTTTTTCTCCCCTGCCCCTCTCCATTGTCGTCTCTTTCCTTTTACAATCAAAAATTGCATAGAATTTGTTTTTCAATCAGAAAATTAAACTCGTCAATGTAAAACCCACGTCTGTACCAAGCAGAGGGTGAGATGCTGCTGTTGCTAGGGAAGTAAATAATTTCCTTACATGAGATCCCGGGCTAAGGGTTTTCTCCAATGCCGTGAGGCATTGTTGCCGCTAGACATGGGCTGTAAGCCACCCTCGAAGCCGAGAGTGTTCCCGTGAGTCACAGACAAGGGGAGCTCGTGAGCCTGGGGCAGAGCTCAGAGTCACTTGTTCAGGACCGTGCAGAGCACAGGCCACAGATGCTTTGGGGAGTGACAGTGGGCAGCAAATACCACCTCCCTCCATCAGCCTTCCGCAGCACTCCCTGCTCTCACCTGCTCCTGCCTCACCTTCCTCAAAAGGCTCCCCCACCCACATACCAAAAACAGAAAGGAAAAAAGCAAAAGATAATCCCAAAACTAAACAAAAGACACAGAACCCCTGAAATTCCAGGCGTTTCAAGGCCTCTTTGAGTTCACTGTGTTCGTTGGTTGTTTTTTGGCATTTTGATATATATATATCTATGTATATATATATATATATTTATATATATGTATTTTAGCAACTCCTCAGATGGACTTCAGGCAAATGGTATTTCTCATGGGGAGCGTGTCCTATCCCATCCTTCCCTTCCTCCCTCAGTCCACCTGCCACACTCAGAAAAGGAAGAAGATTTCAGCACCTGAAACCTGGTGCCTTGGAGACTAGGTCCTGACGTACCCAAAACAAACCAAAACAAAATGATGACTCCTCCCTTCCCATCCCTTATCCATGTCAAATAAAAAGACCCTCCCCCCACCCTTTGAGAACATCCCCCAGTAAGCCTGCATGATAGGGAGACGGTGCCAGCATCCCTTCTCCTGGCCTGGGGTGGAGAAGTTCCAAGAACCACTCTTGCCCCTCGGTAGGCAATATCTCCTACACCGGTTACCCACCACATCCCTCCTTCCTGCCTCGGAGCCGCATGGTGGCATGGAGACAACTGCTGGAGACAGGCCAGCTGGAGGAGCTCGCTCCTGCTGCATCAGGCTTCAGCAAGATACATGTCCTCTCGGACATCGAAACCAAAGCCATCCCTCTGGCTAGGCCTGCGTGTCAGCCCAAAGGTCCGCCTTGCTCTGGAGAAGCTGGGTAACTGCTTTTAATTTAAAAACAAGTTGACATAGTACAAGTCCACGTTCTATAAAATGGAACAGGACCCTCTCGGCCCACCCCAACACCCCCTGCCGCAGCGTTACTCGGGCTCGCTGCTGTTGGTGGTCTTCTCCCACTCCAAGCTCTCTTCGCTCTGCGCAGGCGAGCCCACCGATGGCCGTGCCCGGAGGCCCTGAAACCTGCGGCATTCAGGGCACACCCGAATGTGTGTGCACCCTCGGGCAACCAGGGCAGCCTCTTGTGCCAGTCTTTGTGCCAGGGGATCTGGCTCACCTCCACTGCACAGCTTCCCATTGCTGAGCGTGGTTGTGCTGCGGGCTCTGCACTCCTCCGGGATAACGGGGCGAGTCCGTATCATTCCCCCTCGCCTCCGACGAGGGTGGAAACTGTCCTTGCAGAGAATGATGTTGCGCAGTTCCGCCACCATTTCTTGGCACACCGACACCTGGAAGGCAGACCCGAGACATACTGCTCACCTAAGTAGGCTGTGAGCCCAGCAGCGCTGCATCTGCTCTGGATTCTGATGCCAAAGTGTTATGGACTCGGTCATTAATCTGGCCACTGGATTCTGACACCAATGCTTGGATATTCATGCTTGATTTAGCCCAACAGATTCCACCTCTTGTCAGAGATCCACCTGAACTCTGGATCCCCAAATCACCACGAGACCCAAACCTATGGCAGGCAGAAATCTTCAGACGATCCCATCTCCAGGAAGTTACCTGGACATTATATGCATTCCTGATCCCTACAAAAGCCCTTGGAGCATCCCTACAGCCTTGATCTTAGTAGGAGTGCATGAGAAGCTCGTGCATTAGACTGCCCAATGCACTTAGCCTTCTTGTGCATTTGAGTTATTGTTACTAGGAACGCCCATCTCATTGTGGGTGCGTCACTTGCTCCAGAGCACTGCTGAGCACCTCGCAGCTAGCAATAAACACATGCTATCACCTCAGGACACTTTCAGGTCCTACCTCTGACTGTTCAGAGTGCCGAAGGCTCCACAAAAATTCCAGCATTGCCATAAAAATTGCTACGATTAAGCCACAGATGAGAACCACGAAGATTCCACCAATATTCTCCATTCCTAGGCCTAAAATAAAGCAGAAGAAACACAACATAAATTGCAAGCATCACTGTACAGAAATCCCAACTCTTTGCTGTTTAGTTGGCATTGCATATACCCAGCCAGGGACCAAAAAATAAAAGCACACAGCCAGCACTGACCTATTAATACCTAATCACAAGACTCAGATGGCAAACGGAATGACTGGCAATAACTGCACAATCGAAGATGCGTTCTTAGAAATGATGATTTTGCAGATAAAAAGAAAGCAATTTGTGGACAAACTGAAAACAGGGGAAAAATGAGAGATCAATCGGGCACATTAATCCCTGCAAATTCTTCACCCAGCTGTAGTTGCTTTGAACTTTGCAAAGGCAGATGAGCAATGTTGTTAAAGAGGCAGAGATGAAGAAGACAGGAAAGGGCTTTAAAGGAAGCTGGCACCAAGAAAAGGTCCTTTGATTGCACTACAAAGTACTGGTGAAAAATGATTACAGCTGCTTGCATTGCAGTAGCAAGGAGAGGTTCCAAATAAGACCAGAACCCAACACTGCCTGACACGGTTACTGAGCGGGGTCCCTGCCACCCAGGGGTACCTGGTTATGTTTTGGCTGCTCTCTGTCCAGCATCCTCTGGCTCACGAGGAGAAAACAGCCCCTTTCATGGGGCGACTCATCTCACCTCCCTTGGACAACTCGCTCTCAACGGGATGACTGACACATCTACTGATTGTAGGAGTTTTTCAGCCACCTCAGGCTAAGTGTTGCACATGCAGACAGCTTCACTTTGGGGAGGGTCTGAATCACGTGCATGGCAGCTGGCAGCCCTGGCCTACACAGCTTACACTCCAGAAACCTCAGCAGCTGGAAGGAAAATCCACCTCTCCATAACCTGGCCTGAGCTTTCCATGTGCCGAGGCCATCACTTTGTGTCCCACAGTGATCCCTGTCCCCAAAACTGCAGCCTGCACCTCCGTTCAGCCCTGCAAACAGGACTGGAGAGGAGACGGGGAGCCGTGCTGGCCTCACCACATGGTGTCCGAGAAATGGCTTTTCTCTCCTGTGTTTGTTGGTTTTGGGTCTCAAGAGGACTGGGCTTCTGATTGGATTGATTACTAAAAAGCATGCAGTGCTTTGCACTGAGGTGACTGTATGAGGCCATTACTCAACAAGAACATCTATAAAAATCTTCCTTTCCCCTCTGTAACATTAAATCAAAGTGTAAGAATCAATGATTTATTGACTTAATCTCTGCGTGGCTTTTAGACATAAAATCTCACCAAAATCCTTGTAAATCGCTGACCTGTTTTGTTCTAAAACTTAGGAGGGCACATTTCTCCCTCCTCCTCTGTCATTCTTTTGCCATTGCCTTCGGAGCAATGAAGTGACTCTGTAAATCAGCTCTTTGCAGAGATGTTTCCACTAAGACAGCAATTGCAGGGCAGAAAACATAGCCTGTAATCACATTTTAGACCCAAGATAAAGGCCATCCTCTCCTCCTGAGAGGTATTTTCTTCCTCCATATAGACATACTAGCAGGCTATAGCCTTCCTCATGTCCCAAACTGAGAAAGTGAGCCATGACAGAGGGAACAAAACAGCAGAAAGCCTTGTCCAGGGTCACAGAGTGTGGCGGCTTGGCTCTCTGTCTCTGTGCTCAGGAAGGTCAGAAGACTGTCCTTTCAATGGAGGGACCTGCTGGACTCCTAGAAAATGCTTGCTGAGCAAAGAGTGACTGCCAAAACTAAAAAACTGCAGCAACTGCATTAAGCTGGCAACTGCTCTCACACTGGGACATCAGCCTAATATGGTAGCTTTTACAGCAATTTGCATAGCATTACCCAAAAGAATTTGCTCCTCAATTTACAGATGTACTAATAAAATCCCTGTGTCCCTTTCCCCGGCTGTTTAAAAGGCGCTTTCACTTGGAGCCATTAACCAGTGGGCCTGTGGTGGAGATCCATCTCCTTTGAAGGAACCCAGGATTTAGGTCTGATCCCTTTAGCCATCCATTTTCCCATGTAATCCTGCAGACATTCATTAGAAGCTAATTTACCCTCCATACGCCTCCAATATTTGTCATTTGGTTGTTCCCGCTATCTTTGCCCCAGGCAAAAACACACAGCATGAGGCACAGCAGAACTGTTTGGCTTTCTCCTTGAATGTGAAGGAAGGAACCTCAGGTCAGGAGAAGGGGAAAAAGTAATTCTCAGGCAGAAAACCTGGCAGCGCTCACATGCAGATGGATGTTCATCCTTGCACTGCTGGCAAGGATGCTTCTACTGCCTGGTCCCTTCAGCACACTACCAGCGAGCGGCGTGGCTTACCTTTGGCTCTGTGGTCCTCCTCTTTGGGGCACTTGCCTCCTTCCCACCACTTCCGCTTCAGTATTTCCAGGCGGTTGTTCTCTTGCAACTGGAGAATAGCCAGGTCAAACTCGTCGCGAAACACAGAGCCTGCAACACCAAGATGTATGTGGGTAAGGCACCGCCTCAACCAGCCTTCCTCCCCGCCATGATGCCCTGCTAGTGTGCCCAGCTACAAACACTTGTCTGTGAAGGATTTGGAAGGGACTTCAGTCCATGTAAGCCCTTGAAACCTGCAGCCTCCCAGCTGAGAATGTCGACTGGTTAATGTAATTTGCAGATGGTAACTTTTTCTGTCCATCAAGACCCACACAGGCCATTTAAAGAGGTCCATTACAAGGGGGAGCTTTGGCCTCAGGGGCAGGGTCTGAACAAGCAGTACCACATTGCTGTTCCTCCAGACCACTGTGGTCCTTCTCCTGTCATTCTGCCTCGAACTTCATCCTTGCTCTAACCCTCCTTCCCTCAAACTGGTGCACTGCAATAGCAGCGGGTTCAATCTACACACAAGCCCAAACTTTCACAGTAGAGGAGGCTCACTCCTGCGCTTGGTACTGAGCTCTGCCACAGTCTCATTGATGCCTGCGACCAGAGACCCAGAAAAAGGGCCGTGGGAAAGACTGCAGCTCTCCTGGTAACTCTGCACTATTGTCCCAGTGAGCAGCTTTCTGCTTTTATCTGCTACAGTTTCACTGTCTAACAAGACAATGTCAGAACAAATTTAGTCCTTAAAGTAAGGATTTGTACTCACAATCAGGTTACTGTGACTTTACAAGCTTACGCATGTTAGCTGAACTATAGTGTCTGTTTGTGTTACAGTTCTTACATAATTCAGCTTAACTCTCTATTGCTAAGTGAAGGTGCCTAAAGGTCAGGAACAAGATTTCCTCAGCCTGCATACTGGGTGGAAAGATCAGCCCATCGCTTGGAATAACAACGGCTACGTCCTTTTTCTGTGCTGCCCTGGGAGATAATGTTCTCTTACTAGGTCTCACATTCAAAAGACAAAAACCCTGCCTTTGTTAAAACTGATTATTAGCTGAGATAGTCACTGAATTGCCCAGTTGTCTGTCCCGGAGTTTTAAGAACCACCAGCTGTTAAGCAACTTGTGCTAAAAACGACAAGAGTTGCAAGAGCATTACCTTTACAGCACTTCTAAGATAAAACAAGGAGCACAAAACGATTCAGAAACACTGGTTCAAAAGGGAAACAGTTAGCAAAGAGCATATATGCAGAAAATATGCAGTCATTTTGAAACATCTTTCACATGAATTATTTAAAGAGCCGCAGTCGCGTGTCACATGGCTCTGGACGAGAGGAGGGTCTTGTACATCTGGCTCTGAGCGTGCACCTTGGGCAACTGCAATGTATTTGATTTTCCTCCTGAGATAAAAATGACCCTGAGCAGAGCTGTGAAACGTGACATTGGCTTTAGAGCCGGTTCAGCCTTTCAAATGCTCCGGTCCTCTGCCGACAGCTGAGAAGGACTAGAATTTTTCTTCACTGCCTACCGACGGGCATGCCAATCCCGTAGCCCTTGGTGTCCAGAAGGCCCCCGACCTGCGTGAGGTTGCAATTGCGCTGACGATAATACTCGTTCATGGTGGACTCCAGCAGGAAGGCGTAATTGGAGTTCAGCACACGCGCAATCCCTTCCTCTGTGCTCTTCACAAAGACGCTTGGCTGCTTGGAGTACATGTAGTTCCACATCCGCTGGTATGTCTGGTAGCGGGAGTTCTGCAGGAGAAAGGAGGCAAGCACAGCTAAGGTGGGAGCATCTCGCTGTAACACAAACCCCAAATTAGGCGCCACTATGAGAAGGCCACAATGGGGAAAGGAGTCAAAGCAGGTTGGGTGCCAGATTAAAAAAAGATTTAGATACCTAACCTCCATTTATTCCAATGAGATTTAGAAGGCCAAATACCTTGGTGGATTTGAAAATTTGTTGGCAAAGCTGGACATGAAATGCATACCTTATTCCAATAGGTTCCAGCAAAGCTCTTTGCATAAATTCAATTTTAGAAAAATACAAAGTTTTCATAACAGAATATAGAAAAAACACACAACACAGCCAGAATAAACAGTTAACGCATGGCTGATTTAAACCACTGAATGCTGCCTGTAGAGCTCACACCCTATCATCTGTCACTGTAACTTTGTGCTCACCAGCATCAGAACCAGACACCATCACCCTGAAAAGGGCACTGAGGTCTGGCAGCAGAGCCAAAGCTTTTTGGAGCTTGTCGTTCCCTGAATCCGGATTTCGGTTCACCCCACTCATAAGGCAAATCAAAGTACCTGCTTAAGAGAACTGGAGTCTTTTCACTGACTGCAGTAAACTAAAGCTCAACTAGCCCCAAATCCTCAGACTTTTTTGGTGGTTGAACCCACCTTGGTTTGATTGTGAGAAGCTAACTACGGTTAATCTCAGCCTGTGCTGAGCAAAGAGTGAAACCCACTTGCACAAAGGCTGAAGATAAATATGCTCTGGTCTACATTATGAGTTTCTAAATTTGCCCCTCTTCCCTCACCCTTGCATTTCTGCAGCACATGGAATCCCTTACACCACCTCCTCCCCTCCCAGCCACTGCAGCAGGTATGTGACATGCTGCCAAGTGTCCCCTGCCATTGCCCTTCCAAGGACTCATTTTTTTTGTGGCTGGCGAGCGATGCTGGAGAGCTTCAGGGAATCTGCTGCTGACTTGATCACTCTCCTCCTCTGCCCACCTCTGTCCTCTGGATGCAGTCCCCTGGCCAAGGGACAGACGAACGGGATGTGTGTTTGTTCCCGATTCACAGCAGTTTTAAACCTTAATCCTATGTGTTAGTGTCAGGCGAAACTGCCGCCAGGACAGGTACAGGGCAAGGTACTTCAGCAGTGAGCGCAGGAGCTGAGGGGTGGGACGGCAGCCTCAGCCATGCCTGCTTAATCCATCACTGCATTTGACCCACCGTCATTACACCAGAGGCAAATGGATCCCAAAGCACTTTAAAGCGCTGAAATTGGTACAAGGACATCTTTTGCTAATTTCTTCTCTGATACCAGCGATTCCAGCACCTTCCAGGCAGCGCAGAGCCACAGCCAGGATTTTAAACTTGAAAACCTCCTTCAAAAGAACTAAGCCAGTGCCTCGTACACAACCACCTTACTCACTTGGGCTCTGTTCGGCTCATTTTAGATGTAATGTTTGGCTTAAAAGTAGCTTTTTGTGAAACCCCTGAAGGGTGTAAAGTTGGACTGAAAAGCTCAGGCTCACTCGAGAGATTTCTTGTGCTTCCCAATTCAGTTCAGGCTCAGAGGGGGGAGAAAAAAGTGAGAAAAGCTTTCTCTCCTCTAGGAATTTCAACAAGTAATAAATAAATAATCCTCAAGCAGTTCTTTGTGCATTCAGAGCACTGCAGAAAAGCTTCACTCATTTATTTCCCTTCTGAATAGAAGAGGGAAGATAAAAATTAAATTGGGCTAAACGGCATGCATAAGTTTGCATACACTTGACTTACTTGTTTTCAATGCCACCGACCACATACAGACTCCAGCACTTTGGCATATGCTGGCCTACCTGGGGTTTGCAAACGTTTCTTTGCTTACCCAACCTGAGGGACTCATGTAAAAGCTAAGATCACATCAAAACCACATAGAGCGTCACAGATGTTTAACTGCAAATGCTTGTCTGTTGAAGACCATGCTATGCCATCACTGTGACACAGGGATATGACCACTTTCCCACCCATGTGGTGACACTCCAAGTGTTAACTTGCTTTTTAAGTCCAAGTAGGAAAGTCTGCTCCTCCAGAGTCCAGCACAAACGTCCTGACCCTAGTCTTACAGCATCCCAAGAGTATGCCAGCCGTTATGTTACAAAATCCTGCCTTCCCTGTCCTCTGCCATGCCTCCCCCGCCATTCATCCCATCATCACCCACTGTAGATATAGCCCGGTCCTGTGCAATCAGGCAGCCAAGGGTCTCGCCAAAGGTCCCCTCCATGCCAGAAACTGGAATGGAACAGGTATGGCAGGCTGGGGTGACATCCAAATCCGTTAGCAAGAGAACAGGGTTTACTTGGAAGAAGGTCATGCTGGAGCCACCGTGAATGGTGCCGTACTCGATGGCTGTCTGGTCAGCCAGGTCATCTACAGATTCGATGGGGACGTCCATCCGCTGCACAGTGAGGAAGGCCGCCAGATTGGCTGTGTAGGAGGAGATGATTATCAAAGTGAATGCCCACCTAGGGAAAGGGGAAGCAAAGACAGCAACCTGAGATTTTCCCACGGACTGAATCTGATTTCCACCCCAACCCTCCACCTCTCCATCTGCTTCTGCCCAGAGAAGACCCACAGAGAAGCCTTCCTTAAGAGGAGGGCTGACCTCCTTACCATACTCCACTGACACAGCGCGTGGATAACGCTTGCGGGGCAATGGTGGAGCCTTGCTGCATGAATCCCCCAACGGGAAACCACAAGCTGTTGCCGAGAGAGTACTGATTCACAAGAAGATTGCATCTGCCTTGTGAGCAGGGGTGGGGGCTGTACCACTCGTAGGGTGTCAATCTAAAATGACAACAAACAGGTAGTTCAGGTAATTCACTGGAAAATGGGCCACTTCGGAGGAAAAAAAAAAAAGTAAAAAAAAAAAAAAAAAAAAAGAAAAGCTGTGAAGCCCTAACTCTCCCAGAGGCAGATTTTTCCGGGGAGGAAACTCTGCTGTCAATTGATGCCCAGGGCCCAGAGCTGTGTGGAATGCTTGCTCTAAGACTCAGAAGCCAGAGGCTTTCTTGTAAAGATTCACAAAAGTTTTGAGAGGCGCTGCTGAAAATCTGGGCACAGGCTATGGGGAAACTGGAGCCCCGTGTGCAAATTTGTACCGCAGACAACCACAACAATAATTCCAGGTGTGCACAGACCTGATGCGAAATTGAAATCAAGCATCTTCAGTTGTGATCCCTGCTAAAGAACAAGCATTACTGGGAAGTTCAAAAGTGACGTGTGTGAGACCTGACTGCATGACACCATCAAGAAAAATAATTGTATCGGTGCAAACGGTTGCTCCAGGAAAGTCTGATTGCCCTGGCAAGGTCTAGCTCCCAGTCTTGTTTGAAGGCAAGTGCTGGTGTTTCAAAGCATCACATATGTTCAGTGCTTACAGGGACAGGACAGAGGGGGGAAACTGAAATAACTGACAACCTGTCACGAAAGTGACTGCAGCCTAGCTCTCTTTTTTTGCTGTTTCAAATCCTCAGTTCCCTGGTTGCTATGAAAGCCTTCTAATTCCTACGCTGCAGGTCACTTCATTGCTAATGGTTAACAAAGCTGGTGCCTGGGCGGGTGATTTTGGGGATACTGCCAATGCAGCTGCAGGGCTCTGCCAGCTTACACAGCACTGAACCAAAATGAGTTGTTTATTTTTGTTTCTGCATCTCCTGCCTCACTGAGCCTCCAGGGAGGTGGAGGTTCTCTCTCAAAGACCTTCTACGGTTGAATCAAGCACTGGCAGTCAAAACCACTGCTCTGGGAGAGCCTTCCACAATTCACAGGGTCAAAAGCTCCTTACTGCTGAGCAAGGCAGAGAGCAGCATCCGAACCTCCATCTCCAGCGGAAAGCCACGTAAAGGCACCTTTTTGGAGGTTCATGTTTAAAACATGAGGAGGAAGCTAAAGGGGCACTGAATCTCAGTCTGCAAAGAGCACTGGACTGTATTATTCAATGCTTTCTTCAGAACTATGTTTCTGGGGCTGTAACGGCATTTGAAGAAACCATTAAAGCCCTCTCAGGATGACAACTTTAGCCATGCAAAGGGACCGAGTGACAGCACAGTTCCAATTTTTGTTATGAGCATTGGGTATGAACTGTGTCCTGAAACAGCTTTCAAGCCCTGAGCGCGTCTTTGGTAGCCATTGCCAGGACACAGTTCAGCTGTGCCTGAAAAGGCCCATCTATGCCACAGCCGTAAGTGGTTTGTCAGGAGGTCAGGGGAAGCAGCGCTGGAGCATGGACCCTGGGCCTCGGCAGGAGACACGCTGCAGACAAGCACTCACTGATATATTTTAAGGCTGATTTAAATTAGTCATAAGGAAACGGAACTGAGAGCTGTCAAGTGAGGCTTTGCACATTAACCAAGAGGCTGTTGAAAGATACTAATGAACTTTCTTTTCCTGTACACACTGGGTTTCACAGGGTCAGGGGAACCAAACACCACTCCCGGAATTTGTGTTAATGTTTCTGAATGCATTTGCTGGTATGCCTGTTCAAGACAAGTGGCTGGTTTATCTGGTGCAGATCAAGAATCTACAGGGAGCAGCGGCATTTGGGCAGCACCAGCCCCACTCCCAAACCTCCTCCCACCCTTCCCACGCAGCTCCAGGCACCAGCACCCACTGCTGCACCCATGCATACTCCCGAATCAGGGCATGCTGCTCCTGTCCACCCTGTCACAGTCATGCCAACGGCCTTCCTAAGGCTGCCACAGGCATGGTGACATGCCTGTGTGGGCACTCTGCGGCAGAGCCCCAGTCCCCAGCTGGCAGAGGGCAGGGGGCTGGGACGCTTCTGCCTGCCTCACTGCGCCCTCCAAACTGGTGGGCTGGGGGATGTCCCCGTGTCCCCCTGCCCACGCATCCCCCCACGGGTCTGGGAGCGTGACGCTAGATGGCACCGCGAGGAAGGAAAAGGCAGCGCCAGCCACATTACCGAGCAACCAAGAAGAGGACACAGCTGACGGCCAGGTAGGCGAGCAGCATGAAGAGCCAGACGCCAGGGGAAAAGGGATCCAGGAACGAGAAGTAGCCAGGTTTCCGGCCCTGGAAAGGAAACAAAAAAGGAGCTTGAGCTGCTGGTATTTCTACAGATGAGGTAGTCCATTCTGAAAATGACACCAAGAAACACACCTGCCCTGATGCTGACAATCAATGGGAGCAACAGAAGGGAAACAAAACAAGTGAAGATTTACAAAAGCCTTGCAGGAGAAACAGGTGAGACTGAACACAACAAATGACTGAGTCCTGCACATCTCCTTGCTAGGATTCATCTCCTAGATTATTATTTTCCTCACTTGTAGTGGTTTAACCCCAGCCAGTAACTATGTACCACACAGCCGCTCACTCACCCTCCCCCTTCCCAGGTGGGATGGAGAGAGAGAATCCAAAAGAAAGGAAAACTCATAGGTTGAGATAAAGACAGTGTAATAGGACAGCAAAGGAAAATATAATAGAAATAATATATATTAATATTGATAATAATAGTAATAAAACAATAATGCTAATAGAAAATACAAAATGAACAACGCACAATTTCTCACCATCTGACAACCTGACAACTGATACAGTGCATCCCAAGCAGCAATCATGAAATGGAACCAAGAGCAATCTCGGAACAATCTCGAGCAGAGAGAGAGAAAGAGAGTGCCCACCACCCAACTCCCACTTATATATAAGTATGACATCTATGGCATGGAATACTTTCTTTCTCCAGTTTGGGTTAACTGTACTGCCTATATCCCTCCCAGCTTCTTTCATCTGCACATTAGCAAAACCTGGGAAGCTGGAAAAAGTCCTTGATCCCTAAGCAACAACTAACAATATCACTGTATTATCAACAGTACCCAATCCCACACTAAACTCAAAACACAGTAGCTACTGGGAAAAAAAAAACAAAACAAAGCTAAACCAAACTCTACCTCTATCCCAGCCAAAACCAGGACACCACCTCAGCCACTTTTGTTCCTCCAGGCAAAGCAAGAGGTGAATTGACAGAAAAATGGAGACAGTTGCAGTGCTCTGCCCTCCCCATAGTAGGACGTGCTGCATCCCGTGCCTGCAGGGCCTCTGGGGTGGGAGTCCCCTCTGCAGCCCTCATCCACCCAAGCAGGCTGCACACCACACTTGCTAGGCAGGAAGGGGCTCACCTGAGCTTGAAGGTGGGTGCCATCCTTTGCACAAAGCAGAGTGGGGAGAAATTATTTTTATGCAGAAGAAGAAAAAAAAAAAAAAATGTTTGCAATATTCTGGTTTTCTTCCTTCAGCCTTGAAATGTTTCTTCTCTACAAAACTCAGTAAAATTATTACTTTTATCTCAGGGAACATGGTATTTTTATCTCCGAGATGCGTCAGAATTTCCTGTTTTTTTCTCAAACCACCTCTCCTTGAAAAGTAAAGCCTCACTGCTAGAAAAAAGCAGGTTGATCTTCTCTCAGAGTACCTTAAATTTTCACAAGGACACTGCCATCACTGAAATCTTGTCAAATTTAGCAAAGTTTGCACAAAGGAAGGAATAATTTCTAGAAGTATCTCAAAAGCTGAACACCTCCCATTTTGGTGACCATACTTCTCCCACCACCACCAGCCCTGCATATGCAGCTCCTCTGCCACACAGCCTCCTCCAGGGTGGAAAAACCATCCACTGATTTCCCTCTGAGCACACTCCACACCACCGTAGGGGACAGGGGAGGAGGGGAAAACAGAGCACACACCACAGGACTAAAGGAGTGCCCTTTTGCTCTCGGTGCAATTTTTAATATCCATGTGGAGCAGAAAGCGTTTTGTTTCAGTGCTCTGCTGCCCTGACACACCTCTCCCACCCGGAATGCTGGAATGTTTAGGCAATGTTCATCTACCTCAGGCATCTTCTCTCCTTACTGTCTCCTCTGAAAGACTCCCAGCAAAAGCACGCAACTCCCAACGCAGGGCTCAAGGATTGCATTAACCCTGCGGCAATGTGAGCCCTTAGCTCCCAGGAGCCTGTCTTTTCTGCCACCAAGTCAGTCCTGGCATCACAAAACCTCAAGCTCTACAGTTTCCCCAGGCACCTGTAACTGGGAAGCTGCCCACAAGTCAGAGTTCCTGTGAAGGCTTTTACTGTAAAGCCAGAGTGGAAACAGCCTTTTATCACATCTCGGCCAGGCTGCCAGTGTATTTCTTACTGGCACTGTGCTCCGTTGTGTGCTGAAAATGCCTATCACTGTTTGCTCAGTGCAGCTCACTCCAGCAGCCGTTTCCCAGCATGTGAAGCACGGCAGCTGCTCCACTGTAGGTTGTTCACTTTACACAGAAGCTGCTACTGGGGACCATCTTTGACACACAGAAGCCTCATTTTTCCCTAGTCCACTGCTTTACCCTGCCCATCTGTGACACCACATAAACTAATAATAGCTGGTAATAAATAACACCTAACCTCAATTACCACAGCAAACCCATAGCCATCAAAGACCAGAGTCCTGATGTTTTAGAGCTGTGCTTAATCCAAAGGTGATAAATAATTTTCCGTTTTCACAAAAATCCCCAAGAAACATAGCTGCTACTTTTTTTTCTTCCCCTTCCCTAATCTCAAGACCAGCACTTTAAATTCCATTTCCATTAAAAAACACTCTTTTACTACTGAAGTGTTCCTAATCTTATGCATAACCTGAATTTCACAAGGTCTTGGTAGGTCTTCTAAAGACAAAGTTGTTGCTAGAAAAGGCAATAGTTGTTGCACAAAAATCTTCCTCTACTAAAAATATCTAGGACACTGTGATAGTCTCAGCTCCAGGCACCAGCTGGGACCTTAACATCTCAGAAACCTTCTACAGCAAACTCTGCCCTGCATGAAGTAAAGAATCACCACAACATCCTATCCCTATATCCTTAAGGAAAAGATGAGCCTGAGCTTAGGATCTACATCAGCATTTTTAGAGAATCTGGCTTATTAAGCCTTTTAACAAATAGATAAGTTAAGAATCTGTGGTTCAGACCTTCCTGCATCCATTTTCAGGTTACTTTAAAACCAATTCCTAAAAAAAAGTTGTCATTCTCCTGGGTATAATTCCAGAGTCTCTCTTTAAGATAAGGTCTCCCTTCCGTACCAGGTTATCTTACTGTGCTTGGTATAAGCAGGTGAGGTACAAACAGTCAAAGACACTATGCTCTTCTTTTGTCGTTTCCCTTTTTTGATCAGTTGTTGCTGTGTTCTGCTTTTCCTATATTCTTCCCAGAAACGCAGAGACACAGACAAATGACTTCTACAGCCAGCACGTGCGCCCAAATCAACACTTTTACAGCCAGAGACACTGCTGGAAAGCACACTCGCAGCATCCCAGAGGGACTCACATTTCCAGTAATGTCCTTTGCTCACCTTGCTGGAGCTCTTCTCACCAGTTCAGAGAGGTGAGACCATCTCACAAGCCTTCAGGCTGCGAGGTGCACTCCCTCTGCACTTCTCGCTGATTCCATCCAGAGGATCGTGAGCTTCTTGATGCCAACAAGAAGCCAAAGGTAGGCATTGACAAAGAGCTCTTCTCTTTAGCAACTGCATAGCTTTCCCAGATGCCCCACAGGCCCCTGGGCCCCTTTTTATCTAGAGCAAAACAGGCTCAGCTGCCTCTCTTCTTCCACAGGTGTGTACACACTCAAAAATGAAATGCAGCAATGGGAACCTGCAAGGTGTGAAGGGCACCATCTGAGCAAACTGGAGCTTCTTGAGCAGAAGATCTTTCCGCGCAGCTTATTCCTCCCTGGCATCCCAGAGCTGGCAGGAAACTCCCAGACACTGGCAGTGCCTTGGCTGGGGCTCCCTCGTGAGATGCTCCTGTAACAAAGCTCCTTTCTGTAATTAAGGCCTTGATGCCTTCTCTATGTTTCTGGGGCAGTTTGTCAATACATTACACTCATTAAGGAAATTGCATTGGAAGCCTTAAGTCTCAGGCTTGGCAATGACTCTCTCCTGTGACTTTACGGTAGTAGTAGTTCTGGTTCTTTTCAGCTACATATTCTTTTCATTCACAGTTGTGGGTAAGAATAAAGATATTCTGTTCCCACGGAGGGCACAAGCTCTCTCTTATCTGTCTGTTGTGAAGATGAGAATGACAATATCTGCAGTCTGTCAGATATTTTTATCTGGTCCCAATACAGCTTTGTTAATTGGAAGAGCTATTTTTCCTGGAATAAAAATGTTCAAAATGTCCAATAATTGATGAAGGCCTCCTGCAATCCTCAGATGGAAGTATGAGAAATTCTTTTACCCTCCTCAGTCAGTCTTAGAAGTCTTCATTTTCAGCCAGAGAGAACCAGTTTTCTGGGAGATACCAGTGACTGAAGAGCCCGAACAAGCAAGACAGCTGGGAAGAAGAGGAGGAGGAGTGGGGCTACATGGCACAGTCCTGGATTCGTTGGTGTTCAGGTCCATAAGAGACCTCACGACACACAGCCTGTGCACACACACAGCCTGAAGGGACATCGGCACTCGCCTGTTCCCTCTCGCAGAAACAGTCAGCCCTACCATGTCGTTTCTCACAGACTTCTGTCCCTAAAAAAGGCAAAGCAAGAGAAGTCTCTTCTGTCTCTCAGTCAGAAAGAAAGCAAGACAACTCAGCCTGGAAAGGCAGAAGCATTGATGCATGCCAGGTGCATTTGGTCCTACCAAACAAAGCGCCTATACTGTGGGATGACCACATCTGATCCAGATGCAGATCACTTTCTCTCCAAGGTCGTTTTTCCAGCATAGATAAGCAGAACTCAAGCACAGGCTGCTTAATTTGGTGTCACCAGATGGGCCACAACAGACAGGCCAACACGTACCACAGTCTTGGGCATGCCTGGGGCTGGTAGTTGCTCCCATCCTTGCTTCAGTGAAGCGGGAGGTTCGCTGGCAGAGCAGCGCAGGTTATCAGGAGGGATGCTCAGCTCCTTTGCCTCCACTGTCAAGCCTCCTCGGGCTGGAATGGAGAAGCTACTCGTTTAGTCCTTTCCATTTCGTGTGTTCTGCAGCAATTTGGTAGAAACACTTTAGCTTCACTTCATTTGGCCTGAACTCAGCTATTCCAGTGTAGTCACCAAAACTACTTTTTCTCATCTTAAGGTAGAACACAGTAAGGACTTTCAGAGCTGATGAGCCAGAATCATGTGCTAGCTACTCCCTCACTCCCTGTCACAGAAGCAGGTAAGTGAGCAAAAGCACATGTATGCTACAAATAAACCTGAATTTCAACATCCCTCTGTGCAGAAATGGCACGGGGCACCTGATTTCAGCCCTCTGCCAAGCAGAGTGACTGCTCAGGACCTGCCATCTATCTCCTGCCTTCCACAGGTCCCACCAGCTTATCAGAATGGCAACATAATAAAACAAGGCAAGCCTTTTCTCTTAGCAGCGTGCAAGTCAGAAAGCCTGTTAGAGTCCCTGTGTCAGAAATCCATACTTGATTATATCATAACAAGTGAAATTGAGAAAAATGACAGCCCCATTTAAAGCTGCCATATTTGGTTATGTGTGACAAGAGACACACACATTGTGGTGGCTGGGTTGGTGGGGCAGGGAGGAGAAAGTGGGGAGAAATCATTTGCAACTAGAGTTACATGGAAATTAAAATCAAATGTCATCACATTGGGAGGAGCCAGGGTGCAGAGGCAACTCCCCAGCAGGAGATTTATTTGTGGCTATTTATTAGGCCATGTCTGATCTGCACCGTGATTAACGTACGTCAGCTGCAATTTTTGAGATTGCAGAGATGTTTATTGGGGAAGGGAAGGGAAGAGGAGGGGACGGGAGCAGATGGGGCTGTGGGGCTGCCTTCCCCTGCTCTGCACACCGCATCCTTAAAGGAAAACCAGAGCCATTAGCTACCTTGCCTGCCCTTGTTAAATAAATATTTACCATTTTAATTAGTTAATTGCCAAACAGCTCTTGGATGGTCTTCTCAAGCTAAGCCGGAAGGGTCGGGGCAAAGAGGGGCCAAGTTCTGGAGAGGGAAGAGGAGGCTCCAAGCCTCACTGCTGGGGAGACCTCCCTGCTCCCGGGGAGGGCATGAGCCCAGGCCGCCCTTGCCATCACTCCTCGTGGCCTTGGTGCAGGAAAGCAGGGCTCGCTGTGGGGTGACCTGACCAGGGAGATGCCCTGCCTCTCCCCTGCAAGCCTGCCTGGTCTCTGGGCAGCTCTCCTTCTTAAAGTCCTAACTGGGTCCTATGTCGGGCAGCTGAGGACCGAGTCCTAACCGATGGCAGGGGGACTACTTGCCAAATGCTTTTTAAGACTGTAACTATTACCCCTGTTCAGTGTGGCAAATGCGTGAAGGGCAGGATGGAACATGGCTGTGTTGCATTACGCTGGTACCAGCATGAGCAGCAGATGGTCCCCGCCCTGAAGAACATACACTCTTAAGTAGATGTGTCAAACATGCTTATATCGAGCTCGCACAGAGGCAGCGGCAAATGCCTCACACCTATAGAGCTGATCACATGCAAACCCTGCACCAATATTCCTGCGTCTCCTCTGGGGAGAGTGACATCAGCCTCATGCTGTTCAGGGAACGAAGCCTTGTTAAGGGACTTGCTGAAGGTTATGGTATAAATTGGAGGCAGAGCACGCATGGTACTCAATCCCCAAACTTTAGCAATGCATGCAAGAAAGCAAGAAATTCAGTTATAAACCAAGTGACACTGGCAGAAACACCTCCCAGATCCATGGGCAGCTGGTGGTGGGAAACAGCGAGTGTAGGGGCGAAGGGACAGTTACATTTGATTTCCCGGAGCTTGAAGAGTCTGGCCCTTCTGATCAGTTAACTCATTGATCCTAAATTCTACACGTATCAAGGAAACAGAATTTTAACGAGGTTTTAATTCCTTGTTTGCTCTTGGCAGAAGCCACTCAGCACAAAGATGTATGCGCAAGTTTGTTTATGTTCATACCAAATGCTGCATCCTTACCAGCCTTGCGAACGGAGGGGGCTGGGAGAGGCAACTTGAATTGTTTTATCCTTTTGGCTGCTATTGTTGAGCTGACAGGAAACCAAGACTGTAATTCGCATCACACTTGGCACTGTACAGAGCACATTTCCAAAATGCAGATTGGGAATAATATGCTGTCCTGTTGCAAAGGTCCTGGCTGCCAGAGCTCACCTCCTTTGACACTGGGGAACCGGGGGCTTTGCCTGGCTGGCACGGGCACAGCTGGGGAAAATCTGTCCTCTCCTGAGCTTCAGGGTGAAGCTAGAACAACGGAAAATGGGAATGCAAGAGAATCTACAAGAACTTAGGGCAACAAGTGTTGTCTAAGCAAAGACATGACACAACACCCCATATGTGCTTCCATGTGTGAATCCCCCGGGCAGATTCACAGCTGCTCTGCTCTCAGCCACAGGCCTACCTGTTGCTAAACAGCCACCGCGCAAGGCCCCACCTGCCTTTCGGGCGGCAGCAGCTCACCACGCTGCTGCTGAGATTATTGAATGTGGCGGAGCGACAACCAGAGCTAGTTGCGGAACCAGAGCATGCCTCCCGTCTCACTCCTCCCTGGCCAATGCAGAAGCAAGGGGGTCCGAGAGCAGGCATGCAAGGCAGAGAGCATCCTAGGAGCAAGGAGCCTTCCTTGGGCTGCAGGACTCACTGGTCTTTAGGGTGAACAATGGAGAGGTGGTAAATAAGAAGGGCTGAGAGCAGAGAAACAGAGCTCATGCGGGGCAAGGAGCTAACTGCCCATGATGGAGCTCAGCCTGCCCCGGGGCAGTGCCCTGGGCCACTCCAGGAATGCCGCTTTGCCCTTTTCCTGCCTGCGATTAAGAAAAGCAGAGGACTGATCTGCGTGTACAGCACTTACAGGAGGTCACAGCAAAGCAAGCCATCCCAGATAGCTTCCTGGCCTGATCTTATTGCTGGATCTGAGGCAAGGCTGTACATCACAGAGGCTGTGAACACAGCTGAGATTAGGGCATTTGTGCCCTGAAGCCAACCAGGAGCACCCCTAAGTGCCTCAGTTCAGCCTCCCAGGCAGTCTCCTCACTAAGTGCAAGTGGATGGTGACCCCAAGCCAGGGTTGCTGCAGTCATGGAGACACCCAGCCAGGATGCTGCGCCCATCCAGCCTAGCCTTCTGTTAGCACACCTTGCCACGAAAAAGCCATCCTATGGCCTTTGCTGGGCCTGGAGCAGAACCAGATAAGCTGACATCTATCCACACTTCCCCCGGTAGCACTGGGCTGGGGGGTTGAACAACAGGAATCGAATCCACCAAGTTGACACAAGGCACAAAGACAGAGAAAAGAAGGAAACAAAGGTCGAGCACATTTGCGTTTTAATAAGAAAACAAAATATTTTTATGAGTCATTCATTTTTCTTCTATAACTAGGCATGTTTGCATGCAAATAACGGAGGGACACAAACGGTTATAAAATAAGTCTCTTACCATATGAACTCGGTAGAGAATGCTAATTCCCAAAGTCATGAATGGCTTAGAGAAATCAATCACCTTCTCCCGCTCCGCAGTAATCGTCAGCCCTGCCACGGCCAAATCGGCTTTCTGGAGAGAAAGGAGAGCAGAGAAGATCAGGACCCTGAGCCTGGGAAAGGTGCAGGGCAGGAAAAGCAGCAGAGCTGTGTCTGGGGCCACGCACGACACCCTCTCCTGGAGGATGGATGCCCCATCTTTCTGGAACGGGGCTCATTTGCTGCAGGGCAAACCCCAGGCTCTGTGGGAACCACAGGAGTTTTGCTGGTGATGTCCACTAGTTCAGAAAGTGCTCCTGCACCCCTCTCGCCTGGTGGATTTCACATAAGCCCTGCTCAAGCACACTCCCTACTTCAACCCACCTTGTGTTCTTGAGCATTCTCCTTGTTTTTCCTTTCCTCACTATGACACTGGGCATTTTTCCCTCTATACTTACAGGCTGGACTGTAGGAAAGCATAACAAAACAGCACCATTACCCTTCTACCCTGAGTTATGAAGTTTACAAGCTTGCCAATACCAGACTTTCAAAATTGCAGATCGGTCCCCAAAAAATTCAGAGGACTGGCATAAAAATTGCCAGATTGACTTGCAAGGCAAATTAGATTAGGGTAAAAAAATAAAAATAATTTCTTCCAATGTTAATATCCTTGTAATATAGATAAGGGATTTGAATTTTAAATACCATTTTTATTACTATAGCTCTTTTAATGTCTGTAATTGCTTTCTGTAAAAATGAAACCTTCGTTATCCCTTATACATTTGTTTCCCTGCTTTGCGGATGGTGATTATGCAAGTGGAAAAAAGAGAAGGGGGAGGGAGAAAGAAAAACTATTTGCACTTCTTGTCCCTGACTTCCATAAGATCTGTGCAGAAGCCAAGGCACTGTCAGGCCTGAAGACCCAAGTAAAAGATGGAGCTTATCTCCCTGGATCCATGTACTAGTTGGAAATGCAGCACACAAAGGCAAATTTGTGGGTGCTTCACTCTTAACATGGTCTTTGACCCTGCTGCTCTTGCATTATTTTCCTTAAGAGGGCTAACTGTCTCCTGGCAGAGCTTTGCCGGAGGGTCTTGTCCCCCTAGACTTGCGCACTTAAAGGCAGGCAGGGAGGAAAGTGCAGCTGAAGCTGCAGGAGCGAAGAGCAGTGCTGCTGGAACTCCCAGGAAGGAAAGGGAACAGAAAGGCAAGGTGGTCTGCAAATCTGCCCAGTTTGGGTGGTCACGGAGAGGGTGGTATTTCACAGTCCACGCAGGACTGCTGTTGGACAAACCCAGTGTCAGATTTTCACAATTGCTTCCAAGCAGCTATTACAGATTCATAGGAGGTTCAGGTTGGAAGGAATTATGAGCTAGGGAGAATTTCTGCCTAGCTAGACACTTACCCACAGGGTTTTTAAAAGGCACCAATAATCACAACGTGGTATGTGAGTATTTGAGCCCTATGTAAACACCAGCAGATTACTAAAATGGGATCAGTGCAGCTGTGGAACACGGCATGTGAGGAATTTTATCTGCAAGGAAAGTCTAAAAGCTTCTAGACCTCTCTTGTCTATACTTCAAAGGGTTTGCAGGTACTTTTTCCCTGGTGAGAGCTCTTCCAGCAAAGCCCCTCATGAAGATACAGATTATTCTAACAACAGATTTCTTCTCCCAGTTCTCCAAACTAAATACAATTCTACCAGCAAAGTTATAGACTAAAGAGATGATAAACATGCCACATCAAAGATGTTTCATGTGAAAGCACTAAGGACATTTCCATTCCTATCCAGAGGCTAACACAAAGGCACTGCTGAAAGGAGCAGTGCAGCTCCCAGGTTCACCCAGCTCAGTCCCCATCGCTTGCCTGCCCCCACCCCAGGAGTGG
Organism: Tetrax tetrax; assembly: GCA_009806455.1. Lineage (NCBI taxonomy): Eukaryota > Metazoa > Chordata > Aves > Otidiformes > Otididae > Tetrax > Tetrax tetrax. Next base: position 667,093 of record WHYT01017892.1, read on the forward strand.
GATGTAGATGCTGGCAGGGAACTCTCTGCACCCTGGTTATTTCCCCAACTACCCTCCTCTTGAAACGTGCTCTTCCCTACGCAAAACATCATGCAAATCCATCCCCGTCCCTTTGCCTACGAGGCAGAAACTCGGCACAGCAGAGTTGCCTTCCCCGGGCACACAGGTGTTGTGCCCATGTCCCTTCTTGTCTCCAGAGGGTCCTGCCGTTCCCTTAAAGATGATTCCTTCCCGCTCATGCCCTGCCTGGTCACCTGTTGTCCTTTCAGGGCTTTCAGCAGTCTCAGAGGGACAGTAGCTCGCAGGCTGCTTTAATGTGCGCATGTCTGCCTTCCCCCTGCCAGAGCTCCCCGCAGCAGAGACCCGGCTCCTCGTGGCTTTAGCTGGGCTGTGCTCTGCCAAAGACTCTCTCTCTGCAGGTTCAGAAGTCATGCAAGTTAAGAGCCAATTTCTGACAGCAATAAACTTTGATCTGGGAATGGCATGCAATGTATTCTCTGCCTGAATATCATCCATTTCATGCTTTTGACTCTGCTTCCTGATATTCATTAAACTTCTTGTGATTCAGAGAGGTCAGCGTATCTTAGTTACAGAGGAGCTCTGCAAACCCAAGTGCTCTCCAGCCCTCCCCACCTGAGCATGGGTAGGAGTTGGCAATTTTTAGGCTAAACAATGCACTGGGGGAAGAAATGGATTTTGCTTTGTGCTTCTGCACTCTGTCCACAACCAGGCCCTGTAGAAAGGGAAAACAGGAGGCAAACGATGGGGGGAAGAGGGGGCAAACACCGTTTGATTTTCACCCTTCCAGCACAGTTGCAGCTATAAATGTCAGCATGAAATAGGCTTAGAAAAAGACCCAAAGCATGTTGGGAGTAGAGACAGATGCTTCTTTAACAAAACACTGCTTAAACAGGGCTAAACCCTCGCTAGTCAAGAGCCCCCAGGTGGGCTGGTGTCTGAGATCAAAGCACGAGCTGCCACCACCATACCTGGCATTAACCGTGGGATCTGCCTGCATCAGCGGACAGGCTTCGCATTGCCACTGGAAAAGATGTTAAACACGGGGGCTGAGAAGGGCTCCTGAATTAAGCAGCCTTAAGAAGCAAATTGCAGGGACTGCCAGTCCGGAGGAGGCAGCCGCCTCCTCGCTGCAGATGCTGACAAGGCTCATCTCGGCGCTAATGGTGATGAATGGGGCTGACGTCAGTTCTCAGCCCAGGCAGAGAGGATCCCGCCAAAGCCTCCCGCAGCATGGGGTACCCTGTTCCGGCCCCGCAGTGATTCACAACCTCCTGTCAAGCTACGGAAACAAAATACAGCAAGAAAGTCTGAGTGGCATATAAGGCTTTGGGCTGTCTCTGTGTCAAGCACAGGGAAAAGAAGCCTGAAGGGTGGCTCTGGAGCAGCAGGAGTCCCCAGCTGGAGCAGCACTTTGGATGCTACATCCCCTGAGTGCATATGAGAGCATTCTTCTCACCAGTGCTGCCCACAGAGCACTGACAGAGTGGCCAAGGTCAGGGAAAGCAATTTCTTACACTGCCCCCATGCTTGGAGAGCCTTCTGCTCTCTAGCAGCTGAAATCAATGATCAACCTTCAGGACCCCCTGACCACCAGTTATTACCCCCATTTCAGATCCACTGGCCTCAGTGCTGCTGCTGCAGATGCTTGCCCTGCTGGAAACCCATCTGGATGCGGGACTGAGCACCTGGCTGCAGGTAACCCTGCTTTGGACAGGGGCTGGAATGGACGATCTCCAGAGGTCCCCTCCAACGTCTGCTATTCTGCACAACTCTGCAAAATAAGCAGCAGCTCCCGCACCGCCGCAGCAATGACAGAGCAGTCTCTCTGCATCTGCAGAGCTGTCCCATGGCACAATGGGTACAGCTCGGCTGCCGGATCAATGTACCGATTGCTTCTGCTCCAGCTGCCCATCTGATCTGACAGGAGCTATTTTGGGTTGTGCAGCTCCTCCCGCTGAAGTAAGCAGGAGCCAGGTTGTGCGCTTGGATGCATATTCTTGCATTTAAAAGCAGGGCCAGATGAGGGTCACTCAAAACTGGTGTTTGGGGTTTTTTTTTAAGGACATGCACGAGTTCTGCCATATGAACAGTGACAGCCTGAAAACCCTGGAGGCTGCAGCCCTCCATTTAAGCCACAGTCAGGGATGGGATGAGCAGCAATCAGTGCAGATGTCAGCCTCAAGTCTGCCTTCCCCTGAACTGTCTATAGCAGTACGAGGAAAAAGTCCGTGCCAGGTGTTCACTGTGTTCATGGCAAAAGCCAGCTAGGGTGAAGCAGCTGGGGACCTAAGCCTGCAGAGAACAGCAGCAAGACCTAACCAGCTCACACAACACCGTGCATCTTGTGTGCGATTCTGGCAAAATCAGCAGTGTGATGCAAACTTCACCGCCCATACTCTCGCTGTGTTTGCTCAAAAACCCACACTCCCTCACTTCCCTACTCCCCCTCACTGCCCACCCTCTCAAGCCCCTCCATGTCACACTTGCCAGTGTGATAGCGTGCAAACAGACTCCCCCTCCCTCCCCTCACCCATGCACAGCTTTTAGCACTGAACACTAGCACCCACTGCTGAGTGGAGAGCAGGACTCTGCCAATTTTGAAATATCTTCTCGCTCCTTTCCCCTTCCTGCCATTCCCCATCTTTGGAGCAGTTGGAGGGAGAGAGCCTCTGATTGCAAAGCACCACCTGGTCACCAGGAAGGAAGCTGGAAAAGAACCATCATCCCAATGCCTTAAGGACCATTCGGTTCTTGACCTTGCTGCTCCTGAGGCCAGACCCTTCCACAAGATGGACAATTTCATGTCCCTCACTTTAAAAAGAGCTTTGACCACCACTGATCCCATTCAAACCACTGATTCTAAAGTTATTCCTCAACATCTAACCCCTCAAATGATCCTGCGCAGAAGTGAAAAGCAGGAGTTTGCTGTCCCCAATCACCCCATCCTCACTCCGTGCACTCTAGGATGCCTTCCGCAGCAGCATCCGCCTCGCCCAAATACACTTGTCCTGGAAATGCTCACGGATCTGCTGCATTACCATCACCTGTCCCCCACACCCTGCCACAGGTGAGCGGGCAGGGTCCTCTGTGGTGGGGACCGTCACGTAGGGCTGTCCCCCAGCCAGGCAGGGTACCAATCCCGGCCGCATCAGGTGGAAAGTTTCTCCGAGGTCTCACAGCAAAACTGCAGTGCTGGATTCCTGCCAACAACGCTTCCTGACCAAACCAAAGACACCATCTCCTCTTAGCTCCGCTCTGTTCTCCAGGGGCATTCCTGAGATGGGTACCCAGGAGCTGTTGCCGAGGGATCCCTCAGATACCAGCCCATCTCCTGAGGGAGGAGCAAGGGAGCTGAGCGCCAGCAGCTCGCTGTGAGCCGATGTACAGGCACTGAGCACAGCCATCACCGCAGTACACTACTGAGACAGCAAATGCAGGCATGGCAGAACACGGAGAAAGCTGTCACATTGCCTTGAAAATACATTCGTTGGCTTGTATCAGACTGGCAAATTCATTCCAGCTCGAAGACGCGCTGGCGAGAGAGAGAAAGGGAATAACAGACAACCACCGTGGACCCCGAGTCAGGGACTGTACTGCAGCGGGAAGGGGCGAGATGTAATTCTTCCAGCCGTATTTTCCCCTAAGGCTCTGATGCCAAAAAATAGGAGATGGGAAGATTTGCTGTCCCCCCCTTGTTTGCTTATTAGGGACAGCACACATGTACGGTGGCAGCCAAACTGCTGGAGACTGCAGTTGTCTGTGCTGGAGCCGGCAAGGCTAAGGGGGGAAATTACCCCGGCCGGACAGCAGCTTTACTCCCCTGCTCACTCAAGGATTGAGCAGGCTATTCAGCCTCCCTGCCTGTATGCACAGAGGGACCAATTAGCTCAGTGTTTTCTGGGTTTGTGACATCTTTCACTAAAGAACGGGCTCGAGCCCTTCCGAGTGATTTCTCCCAAGCCAAATCTCCATCAGCTGATCACAAAGTTTACAGGTTTCCTGATCTGATGACAAGTCAGGCTGCTGACCTAGACAAAGGAGTCTCTACAGCTCTTCCACTAATCCCCCAAGCCATCCCAGTGCCCCTCTTCCTTCGCTCTTAATTAGTTTTGTGAGCAAGTCGATAAGATATGTACTGGTGAATTTGAGTGAACAACAAATTTATGTTTATATGGCATCCTTCTCAATCATATCATAGTGCACAATTAGCTGTAATAGAATTTTCAGCACTTAAGAATAAATCAATAGCTGGTTAATTTAGAAGCAATAAAACACTTTTCCGACATAGCCTATAGTTGTTCTGAGGAGATTCAGTTTCACGGGGGGGATTAGAGAGACAAAAAAAAAAAACAAAAAAAAAACCCAACCCACTGGAAAGGTATTGCATAGAGCTGAATAATTTTCTGACCTGGTCCTGCACACTAGGTGCATGTGAGTCAAACCTCACTTTCTGACAGCTGATCAGGGTCAAGAAGGAATCACTTTCCTACAATAGGACACAAAGAGACAGGCGCAGAGCTTTTATTTTGGGTAGGATTTGGGAAGTTTTGACCCCTCTGATAGCTTTGTGTCCCTACTAACGCCCTCTCTGTGCTAAAGGCTGTATGGAGAAAAGCATCCAAGGAACAAACTCTCTGAAATAGGACGCATCTGCCCAGGACCTGCTGGCTCTTCTGCTTTGAGTGGTCCTGAAGCGGTACAGGGAATGAACAAGGGGCTGAAACTGAAGACAAACTCCCTTGGGGACCGACTGCCAAGGAAGAAAGAAACCCCCTGGGTGGTGAAATGACCTCAGAAAGCAAAGTCCCAAGCAGCGCTGGATAAACACAACAGCATGCACCCAGCCAGATCTGCCCTGGCTGACCTGATCCAAAGTGCCAGTCCCTGGGACTGATCAAAAACTTGCTGAAACCATTATAAAAGACTCCAAAGGGACTAGAAAGAACAAAGCAGAGAAAGCTTTTTCTCTTCTCCAATTCCCGATTCAGCCTCACACAGGCTTTGCCAGCTCTGCCCTGCTGAAGCACAAGTAAAAATCCTCCTAAATAAGCCTGGCGCTGCAGAAGAAACAAATGGTCTTCATGTGAAGATGAAGTTAAAACACATCACTACAGAAAAGCAACCCTCCAGAAGCTCCCATTTAATGGAGAGGCACTGTCAGGGTTAGTAGGGCAAAAATTTGATGGCTGTTCCCTTCCTTTAGATCACACGCTGCTCTCTGTGCCTTCCTTCTTGCCTCCCAAAAGACACATTGCAGAACTGTAATTGTGTGTTATATATATATATATATATACACAGAGAGAGATATGTATAAAAACTATGCCAATAGCCCAGAGCGTTTGCAAACAAGCGTACAGAAGGCTATTTAGAAGAAGCAGATGGAGGAGGGTTCTCAGCTGGTGTCAAGCGCTATTGTTCCACTGGGGAAGGGTGACCCGGAGACAGGGCACTAGGTTCAGGAGGGATCTCCAGTCTGTACCGTGCCCTGTCCCTGACACTCAGCAAGTCACTCAGACCTAGAGTTGTCCCACTTGACTTTAGATACTTAGTTGAAGCTCCTATATCAGGACAAGTGCCAGCCAGGTCCCCTTCGCCATCCAGGGAAGAAGCAGACAGATGCCAGTGGGCATCTTCTAGAGACGCTTGGTCGTCTCCCACAGCCGGGAGCCCCGAACCCCTGCCTGGAGCCACAGGAGATGGATTTGGGCCCTCGTTCCTCCACTTTGCAGGAGCGTGCACCACTGTTGGAGGATAATGATGGGGTGGCTCAAGCGTGGTTCTCCCACAGTGGTGTGTATTATCATAAATACACCTCACTGGATTTCCCGCCAGCTGGGAAGCTGTCACGGGGTTCTCACAGGTGCTTCGGTAATAACAAGGCAGGGGGGAAATCGGTCAGCAAAGAAGTACTGGTTTAAATAACATCAATCTTAATGTTAGCTTTGGCTAAGCCTGTTTTACTAAGGATCTTGGAGCGTTTCGTGAACTGTATTTAAGCTTTGAGACCCCTGGGGAAGGACCACCTTTAGCTGTGCAGGAAAACAAAGAGCAGGGAAGGGGATCCAGCCTTACTCAGCACACACATACGCAGAAGCGTTGTCAAACTCGGCAAAAGCGTTCAGCTTTCAGTCTAGCTGCTGTGCAGCAACACCGTGAACCAGAGCCATTAAAAGATCTCGATCTGTGCACTTCAAGCAAACAAAAAAATGTCCCTCTCCAAAAGGAATCCTCAGAGTCAAGGAGCTGAAATGAATCTGCCAACACTTTTCTGGGTAGAAATGTGATTCTTGCTTCGCTCACAAACAGTGTGTTTTTGTAAGTTTTCTTCAGCTTCTACCAACCCCTGTCAGAGCCTGCATATTTTCCTGTTTCAAGTTTTCATTGGTTTTTCCACTAGGAAAAAAAAAATAATGCATTCTGTATCGAGCTCTTACGCAGAGACTGCCCAGTCTAGGCCTCCCTTCCAACAAAGCGAGCACCCCTCAGAGTGCCCAGGGGCCCTAACTCCCACTCTGCACACTGTCACAGCCACACAACAAATACATTTGCCATTGAGAGAACACATTCAATAGAGATCTTCAAAGTCTCACAAGTGGACTAAAACCCCATCCATTTTTATAATCCTGGAGCACTTAATAAAGCATCAGGGCTTTTCATTGCCAAGTCCCACTAGAGCACAGTTAAAAAGAGCAGGTAATTCACTTACCCGAGCAATCAGCTCCCCGACCATCCCCGTCCATGTGCCGTTTGCCTCAGGGACTCCATACACACCATCACCAACCAAGTGGATCTTATAGTTGAAACGGAGAATCTCTGCCAGCTCCTTCAGCATGTCCACACAGAAGCCCTCGTAGCGGTCGTTGCCTTCCAGCTCCTGATGGTTCCACTTCAGCATTAAGTAAGGGTTTTCCTGCATTGAAACTGGGCAGCTGTCATTCCCATCTTAGCCAAGGCATCCCACCAGCACGGCGCTGACCATGGGGCCAAGAGGGCAGTGGGCTCTCTGACAGCACTGGGATGGCAGAGGCTCTGTTAAGGTGCACCCAAGCCATCCTCCCATCTCGGTATGTCCCTCTTGACCAGAGTACAAGAGATACAGAAAGCTGGTTTGATCACCTGGAAACCCAAAGTGGTGTAAAGTTCGCAAAGCTGTTTCTACACTGGTATTCATTGGCCCCTGCTGTTTCAGGAATGTGCTGGAGGTGCAGCAGATAAATTTCAATTTAGGATATGAAGCAGCTAAGGGATCATGCTCTGGGGGCTGTTTCCAACCGGCAGGTGCCAGAGCAGTCCAGTGACTGCTCCGAGTTACTTCAAAACATATAGATCCCAGCCTCTCTTGGCATAGAGCCACTTGTCCAGTTTGTCCCCCTTTTCAACAAACTTTGTGGGACACAAGGAAATAGTGCCCAGAGTTCTTCAGGATTTTGAGTGTCTTTAAGGAAGGAGCAGAGGCACTGGAAAAAGTCATGGGACAGGTAGCACCTGGAAGGGGAATTTGTTGAATAAGAACAGTGGTGCTTGTAGATGTGATGTCTTGGTCCATAAAAGTTGAACCCGTCTTGGCCAATTTCAGTAATTTTATGGATAGAAGGGACAACTTTCCCTTCCAACTTACCAGCTGTACGCAAAACAAGAACATCATTCAGAGATGAATGTAAAATGGCAACTTATCCCCATTCCAGCCCTCTCCCCAGCTGCTTCTGAACTCATCAAATATCATTTCCATATGAAACATCAACTTGAGTTTAATTACACTGTCATGAATTGTCCTCAGTGCTGTAATTAGAGATTTGATCGTCTGTTCTTTATGAAATCAATGTGCAATGCTGCACGCTGGGGGGGTAGGAAGAGGGAATCATATTCGAGTTGATTGATACTCCTAAGTGCTGGGCTGGCGAAGAGCTAATGGGAACTGTAGGTGAACCCCCTCACTTACCAGGATGGTGGTGACAATGAGTGTGGTGTTGAACAGACTGTCTGATATGTTGGAGGAGAAGATCCTGTTGTCCATGCTGAGTCCTTCAGATACGTGCCAGTGGCCGATCTGGAGAGATAAACAGCAAAATAAGGGAATTTACAGGGCAAATTACTGTACGCACCCACCATATGGCTCTGGTGACTGACAACCATCAAGCTGGCCCTGGAAGAAGCGTTTATGAATGCTCCATTACCTTTACAACGCACCCTCCACAATGGGCTGGCAGAGAGATTAACCTGCTGGTTGCACAGCCTCCAGCACACCCCAATGTGCACAACAATGCCAAAAACCTGCTCCTGCTCGTGGTGGGCGCTTCTTTCCCACGTGTCCTCCCAGCAGCCACAGCAAAGCCCCGCACTAGGAGAAAGCCGTGCGGTAGGGAGCTACCTGGGGCTTGTGGCATCCAGGCAGCCTTCTCTGCCTTGTCTTCAGATGCCACTAAGATGGGTCCATCTTACTCAGCAGCCTCACACAGCCAAATCTGCAAGCTCGTCCCTCCCAGCACAGTGCAGCTAGGAGCTTCTGCTGTCTCTCACACTAAGGCACGGCCACTGCGAGTTCCTCAGAGGGAAAAGCCACTTCATAGGGAGTGTCACAGCATTGCAGCTTCCCTTGCAATCACCAGAGCAGCAACACTGATGTGGGGCAGACGCCTTCCAGCCCTGACCAACATCTCCACCTTGGCAGCAGGTGCTGAAATGAAGCCACATTCTCAGCAGTGCTGCACCATGACTCATCTCCTCTATTTGCTATAATGGATGCCAACTACTATGATTAAGTACCTCCAAAACCTTTGATTCAGGCTCATCACACCAAACAGTTCCATGGACAGCCTAATTCACCCATCCAAGCATCTGTGTCACTGCAGCAACCCTGATTCCCACTGCGGGTGGCAGGGACCAGTCCTCCAGTGCTTGGGAGGGCCTTGTGACTCAGCTGTGACACGATGCAACCAGCTGCTGCCTTCAGCCAGGGGTAGAAATACTCAATAAAACCTAATTTTAACTTCAAGAGTCTAATCTCCCTCCCTCAGAGCTCTGGGCAGGGAGATCAGCACCTCCAGCAGTTCATTCAGAGCATGCAAAGTAGGCTCCCACTCTCTTATGCTCTCTAAAAGAGCCTCAGTTTTCTTTCACGATAAACCGGCAGTGCAGCTGAGGGAGTCCAGCAGCCTCTGAGATCCCTTCTCTCTCCTTTTTCTCCTGCAAAGCCTCTCTGCCTCCATCAGCTACCAGCCCTCCACATGCTGAATCGCTGGCTGCAGCCTAAGTCCTCTGACACCACTGAAGCGAGCCGCTGCAGCCCTAAGAGTTAGCGGGTGACTCCAACGTGCATGGGTGTCTTCACAGCTCCTCTGTAGCCATGGTGCCAAAGCAAATCCATTCCCAATTTGACACGAGCTGTCTCGGGCTCTGTCGGTCTAAGGCAGGTTATCCTTTCACTGTGCCACAGTTGTCAGGGTAGTAGGAACAAATTGATTTCTCTTCTGTCAAAGACTAATCTTATTATGTTCAAAGAGGTGGGTGGAAAGCAACGCGGAGCTACTGGCCAGGCGAAGAAATGAATGGGAGGCATGCTGATTTACACCACTCTAGGACTGACTCCATGCACTCAGTTGCTTTTCTTGGCAGGTTCCAGGACTTCAGAGTCACTTCCCAGCTTGTACATCTGAGCCAAACGCAACCCAAAACTGCAGCCATGCTGCTACGCTGTCGGCAGACTAAATCGCTCTGGACATTGAGGAAAGGGTCGAGTTCGTCTCGTCTCCTGGCTGTCAGCACTAGTCCAGCCCAAGCTACTTACAAGCCATTATGGAAGTGGCCATCTGCAAGGAGTTTTAAATCCAGTCTCTTCATCTCTAGGCATGAGGAGCAGTGGGAAATGCAAATAGGACAGCTTACGCTCGATGGATCTGCAGAAGGAGAGCAGGCAGGGAAAGTAAAGGACAGTCACATGCGTGCCTGCTCTCCTCCCTGGCTGGAGCCAGGGCACCAGGATGCAGCAGTGCAGGCAGAGCCTGCCGAGTCCCCAGGGCCAGCGAGGGGGTGTCTTATTTACTTTGCAGATAACACAACAGGAATTACTCCTCCGAGCTGTCAGCCCAGCCCAGCCCCTTTGCCACCAGCAATAATGCTCTGCTAAAAGGACCTGTCACGGCAAGGCCCTCTGAATGTGTTGGAAGCATTAACTCCCGGAGGCTCCCCACCAACAGGAGAGGGGGGTTAATAGCCTCACTTGACAGTCGGGGAGGTGGAGGCACAGTGATGGCATCTCAGAGCAGGCTGGGAGCAGATCTCGGGCATCCTGTTCTCTTGACAGCTTGTTGCGGCTTAACTACCATCAAGCTTGTAGCATCACGGTGACACTCTAATGTAGGACTCATCTCCGGGAGCAACAGTCACGAAACGGGAGATTTACCATGTACTTCATGGACAGGGAGCCCTTGAAGCACAGCTTTAACTGGCCTGTGCAGGGTCTGCATCGGGGCGATGGGATGGATTTGTCCTGGCTGTATTCCCCAACTCTGCACAGAGGTGCTTGTTTCTTGCTGTGATTGCTAAACAACAGACCCTCTGCAGCAATCTCTGAGCGAGCAATCAGTCATAAACATTGCCTAATTTTTTTTCCTCCCAGATTTCACAACCAGAGATTAGTGACAGATTAACTTTAATTTTAACAGCCCTCACTGTTCTCAAATTTGTCCCTCCCCTGCTGGCATACTGAGACTAATTGACTGCCTCCTCCTCTGACAGTGCAGTGGGTTTGACCTTGCTTTTAACACAGCACCAAAGCCAAACGCTCCCATGTGCCGGGGTGCTTCTACCCCATGCTGGCTTCTTCCAGCTTGCCACTGTCCCCCTCGCAGTGGGATAAAGCCCCTAATTGACTCCTCCCACTGTTCGCTGTTCCCAAAGCGTAATGTGCCAGAAGGTGTCTGGGAGCATCAGATCTTTCCCCCTCTTGCAAGATGGATGTCAGGGTGATTTTAATCATCTCTATCTACATATAAAGAGCCTCTGAAAAACAGAAAACAAACTCATCTGCAAAATGTGTTATAAAATGATCAAATGCTCTACACGGACATGGATAAGATGATCCTGTTGTTGAGGCTCTGGATTAGGACTTAAGAGTTTTTAGGACTCAGGATTTTTTAGTAATGGATATGATTGGTCTGTATAAATACAGCAGGTGGAGGAGGTCCACAGCAAAGAGGTAGAACAGCTTTTTAAGCTAAAATGATAGTGTTGGCACAAAAATAAATAGACATAAACCAGCCAGAAATAAACAGGCTGAAAATTAGAAGAGGGTTTCTAATGATGAGGGGAGCTGACATGACGGCATACCTCTCCCAGAAGGGCAGCGAGAGCAGCACAACCACTTGGCTGCATGCTGGAGCTGGATACCTTCGCGAGAGGGATTACACAACCTGGTGGCAGTGGACAGCCCGTGGCCCGGGTGGAGAAAGTTCCCTCCATGCTCTCATGCCGCACGGCTTCACTGCAGACCCTGCAACGTCATCTTGGCACCTCCCGGCACCTCCCAGCGCTCAGCCCTCTGCTGCAGGGAGAGCAAGCCCCCCTCGGCCCGTCCCACCTGCACGCATCTCGAGTCCCCTTCCTCTCCAGATGCCCACTTCAGACGATATGACTGGCACCTGCCATCGCCCAGGCAGGACCTGATGGTGGCACATACTGAGATCGCTGGGTCATGGGGAGCAAAAGACATGCAGCTCTTGGCAGGATCTGTCCCTGAACTCTTCCTGGGGTAACAGCTAAAGAGGAACAAGTCCCATCGAGACTGATTAGCTGCTTCTAAGTTACAAAGGTTTGATGTGGCAGGGATTGCGGAGGGTCTCAGAGCTATGGGCTGGTAACTCATCTGTACCTCATCAACATACCAATTAGAAACCTTCGTCACTTCCAGTGCTCTGTCTCAGGACACCAGCAGAGCCTTTGGCTAAACGGCAACTAACTGGCTACACCTCGGACCCGGCCAGAGTAAGGGGTCACAGGCAGAGCTGGGAACAACGTGCGACGTGGGGCTGCAGCCCCGACAGCGGCATCCCCTGCCTCCCTGCTGTACCCTTGCCTTCCCTGGGGCCGCATCAATCCCAGCCCCTCTTCATTCCCTTCTCCCGTTAAGCTGCCAGACCTTAGCTCTTGGGTTTACTGCAAATCACTATGGTGAAACCAGAGGGGTGTGCTGCAATATTTTTAAAGGGGCAAAGAAAAAAATAAAAAGATGACATTTACAAATGCAGTCCTTGTCAGATCCGTGGATCATCAACACATTAATGAGTCTGTGCTTTATCGCACATCCTATGAACAGAGAGCAGCTCTCATATGGCTGGGGAAAAATTTCCACTAGTTAGGCTAAATCAGGAAAACACACGTTTGGTGCGTTACATAAATATATTAAAAATTGGATGTCAAAAAGCCCCGTCTTTCCTTGCCCAAAAGCAACAGCAAGTTAGAAAATCTAAGTGTCTCTAATTTGTTTGCTGGCTGGCTCATCTTCAAAATTCAGTGAATTCTCTATCAAAGCTGATGAGCTGGAAGTCCCTGTGGCTTCGATAGATGGAAGGAGAGAGAGGGAGAAAGAGAAAAAGAGAGAGGGAAAGAGAGAAATGGGCAGAGAGCATGAGCTTGATTAAAACTAAGGAGGGAATAGAAGTGTTTCAAACAAGAGCCTGAGCAAATCAGTTAATATAAACCTCGGGAACAAGATTCTCTCCAGGACGTGAATGTCTGTTCCTTACCCCATCCCCTCATGGAGGGTTTAATGATTAAATGACTTCTAATTTAAATGACTTCTAACTATTTATTTAGTAATTTCTATTACAAGAAGGTGGGTTGGAGTGAAGAAAATAACAATCTATGGCACAGCAGAGTGGCCTTTGGTTCTCCTTTGCCGTGATCGAGAGGGACGGGCAGGACCAGGCAGGACTCTGCTCAGACTTCACAGCTCTGTCCAGGGATGCCCTTCCCAGCTGGGCACATCACAAGAAACTCCTGCAGCCTGCGAGGGTCCCTAACCCTGCTCTGGGCATTGCTCTCAGTCAGACAAGACCCCTGAGAGGGGGCTGCCTGTGAAGGGGAGAACAGACGGTGGGAAGGCTGCCATATGAAGCAGTTTTACAAAGACTAACTCCTCCCTGGTGGGTTTCTGACAGGAGAGGGCTTGCAGCCACCACAGGCTTTCAGCAGGCAGCTGCGCACACCGAGGGACTGCCCTGTCCTTCCAGCACCTTGTTACTGCCACTGGAAGTGATTCATCACAATCTGATGGGAAATCTGAAAAGCTGAGTCCCAGCACAGGTTTCCTCGCTACCTCTGAAACATGAAGCAACAGGTCAAAAAAGGTTTTCTGCTGTCAGACCGCGTTTGTGGAGGAGAGCTCTGCGGAGCTCTGGGAGAAGCACTGCTCCAAAAGGACTTGGTTGTTTAACGTGAACTCCCTGCCACATTTAAACACATCAAAACCATAGCTGTCACAGTGAGGTTTACAGCGTTTGCTGCTTCTGCTCCAGCTGAATGCATGCTCTTATTAATGCAGATGGGCTTGAATCTGCCACTTCTGCTCCAAGTATGATGGGTTTGGGAAATGATTAAAAGGGCATTGGTGCTATGAGAGATCTTACTGTGGGGAAAATGCCATCCTGATCCCCTGCTCATTCAGCTAAGGGTAGCTTCAAAGCCAAGCTGTCATTTGACAGGTAAGAACTAGCAGGCAGCTTTCTTGCCAAGGCTAAAATTCACTGCTGCCAGACCAGGAGAGACTTCCTAATGCCAAAATGCTCTGTCGGTGTGGGGTAAGTTACAATTGCTTTTGTTCTCCGCCAGCACCTAGGAGAAGTGGCAATCTCCAAGAAAAGGGCAGGTGTGGAGCTGTCAGCAGGGAAATAAGACAGATGAAAGCCCTTTTTCTGGGACTTCAATTCTTTTCCTGAATGAGGTTTGGATTTACCAGTAAAACGCAAATTTCCGGGGCTTGTGTCACATAATCTCAGGAGTTTGCTATCTGTGGCCGCACACAGTTATCCTTAACCTTAGCTGAAGCCAGAAAATATCCCTTGGACAGAAAGAGGGTAACATGCAGAAGAAGGACCAATGCTATGAGGAAGCCACAAGCACTAGGGCAAAAAGCAAATGAGAGTCTCAGCTAACCCAACCCCTTAAGAGAGGAACACACACATAAATCGAGAGGTACTTCTTCCCACATGCCACGCCAGGGAGAGATGGTAGGGAGCTCCTGACACAGGATTGCCCCCTTCACTTTCCCTTCCAGAAGCAGTTGTTTGGAAAGGTTCATAGTACCCAGTTTTGCCCATTTTGTGGGAAATTCTCCCATTTTTCCCCATACAAATTATTTTGAGTACATGTGCCTCCGCATGCTTGAAAACAAAAGTGTCTTGAGCATGAGCTTGTATCTGGCACAGATTTTATGCCCTGAATTATCTCCTGCACAGGAAGGTTGCTATGACAGGACCGATATTGGCTCTAACATCACCACCTCAGGGGCCTGATACATTAAGACAAATCTAAATTATCTCGAGACACGTTCTTGACGAAGTGAAACACGGTGTGTTTGCCAATCCAGACCCAGCAAGAGCTACCGTGACAGCCAGGCCATGCTTGTTGCTTGCTGAGCACCTCGTCTTGCAAAGGGAGGTGTCCACAACACTCTTCAACTCGTCCAGCCAAGCTTTCACCAGCCTATGCACAGACCATCCCCAGGCACCATCCCCAGGGCAGCACGGCCACTCTTACCTGCCGGAAGCCTCTGCGTGTGTGCTGCAGGATTTTCAAGGCATAGTTGGATCGTTGGCCTTTGCTGTTGAATTCAATGTGGCCAGTGAGACCTTCCAATTCTACCTGTCCAAGAGAGAATGAGTTACAGCGCCCATCGAGGCAGCTCAGCCCACTGCCCACAGCAGAGATGGGGTGGTGGCTGCTCGCACCACACACCAGCCATCCACAGTCCCAGCAGGAACGGCAATGCAATCCTCCTGTCTGAATTCTCATTGCTTTCAGAGTCTGGCTAGGGTAGCAGTGAGAATTGTGTGAGGGAGAAGAAGAATGAGTAGTGCGAGGTGCATTGCTCCCCAGATTTTGGGGAGCACCAGCCGCTTTGGAACAAGCCCCTCCGCAGCTCCTCGCTGCCTCCCTCCATCCCAAGCCTAGCACTGCACTGCTCGGCAGCAGGCACGAGCTTTTCGCTATGTCATGCTGAATCACTAGTTGGGGATTTCTCCACAAACCACTACGTACTGTTTCACTGCATCAGGCCAGCATGTAACACAAGAGCGTGTTGCAAGGGAGCCAGGATGAGTGTCTAGGCTCACTGTGCAGATTAACCACTGCTCGCTGGCTGCTGGAACACCTCTTCAGTAACTAGGGCAAGCTACTGGGCCTCCAAGTAGCAAAGCCAAGGGAAGCTGAAGAGTTTTGTTGTTTCTGACTAAGGGTGAGACTTAAAGCAGGGTTCACATGCATGTACTAAAGTGGCATAAGGTTCAGGTTTAGCTGATCCTTCTTTTTGGGGGAAGAAAAAAAAAAAAACCACAAAAAACCCCACTCATTACATTTCCATTGCACCCCAGACTCAGAAAACATGCTCCTTCTGCACGGTCAAGCTCAGTTCTCAGGAATCACATTGACAAACTCCAACTGTTTCACCAGGCTGAAATTTCAGGGTCTGTTCTCGTTCCAGAACTAGGCTTGATCAGTTCCAGCAACCACACTTTTGAGTTCAAAGGAGCCTGAATCCCTTCATATGGAAACTCACCTCTTGCCACTGAGCTCTATGCAATTGTACTGCATTGACTCAAGTTCACTTAAAACAGAGCTCAAGTCACTTAGAAACATTCATACTTTTAAAAAAAGTCACTGAATTCCAGTTTTTCTGCAGCAAAGCTTGAAAAATGGAGAGTTTCATGTCGTTCCAAGGCCAGTGACAAACCAGCCTTCAGATCTCCTCTCTTTTCATTCCCAGTGCTACCTTCAAACAGACCGACACTCCGTGCTTGAGCACTGTGCCAGCATTAGCTCCTGACACACTGGCAAACTTCAGTCCCTTCTCACCATTCTCAGATAGTTCATCAGGCTGGTGCCGTGCTGCCAGATCTGGGCAGACCCACAAGACAGGGGCTTCACACCAATCTCCTGGCTCCGGTTCAGCTCCTGCACAGCACTCACCACAGCATACACCGCATCAAACAGCAGGGCAGAAGAGAGCTGTGGGAAAAAGGAAGAAAAAGAAATTGAGCTGGGAAGACAAAAACTGAGCCTCCCCCTGCATGTTCAAGACCTAGCAGCAACCAGGAGAGTGCTCCATCCACAACCTCAGCTAGGATCAGAAAGGAGCAAAACCCCCGGCCTCCATGCAGAGAGCAAGGGCTGCTTGCCTACCATTCTGCTCCAGCAACACTCTGCTCCCCTCCGAGCGCAGGGAGAACAAAAGCAGTTGTACCCCTGAACTGCTGTGCCTGCTTAGGCATCACTGGGGCAAGTGTAATCCCATTGCCAGCGCCAGTCCTGCTCCCAGTCTGTTATGTTTCTCCTTCTCTCCTTGCTTGCTTCCTTACCCTTTACACCTCCGCTTGCTTCCTCAGGGTATCTTCTATCCTTATCATCCTACCATCTTTGGTGACCCCTAATCAATCTGCTGGCCAGGGTGGAACACTTCTGAGAGCATGAAGCTTGTGAAGTTCTAGAAAACAGGCAGCTGGGCAGAACAAAGATCCTGTGCCTGCACCCACAGAAGGAAAGATGACTGTGTTGCTTCAGCCTTCATTAGGCACCAGAGAGTCCTCCTCCAACCTCTGTTATGAAAGGCAGATCCACGAAAAATGAAGTTTTGCTGGATCCGCTTCTCAAGCAACTAAGTCTTGGCTTTCAGACCCCACAGAGCCCATCCGGTTCCTCTAGAGTCCTGCTGTTAGCTGCTCTGTGACGGCATTGCTGAAGCAATGTCCAGAATCACAGGGCTCATCCCCTCTCGTTCTCATCTTTGCTTTGTTTGCCTTTAATCAAATTTCTTCGCCCATCAAGCCTCACAAACCATGTTTTTCACCCATGCACAACTGCTTTGATGTTTTTTATCTAGTTAATAATCAGCCATTTGCTCTCTCGTGTTCACTGTTGTGACTAAGATTTCACTTTTAATTACTGTCACCTCCTGACTCTGCTGGAATTAAGCCGTTGCAGCTCATTACTATCAAGACTACATTTTTCTCATGGCTACTTCTGAGAGCATCCTCTTACCATCCCAGCTCCCAAAAACGATTTCAGCCCGTAGCCTGGGCTCCTCTCCCCACCTTACTCTGTTTGTGACTTAGGGCACTTCAGCAGTATCTGCCTCCCCTATTCCTCCCAAAGCCTGATCAGATTTATTAACTTCTGCCAGAGGCCCTGCAGGGACAATCTCACCCGGTTCAATCATCCCAACGAACCTTTGACTTCAATTGCATTACTAATTGGAACAGAGTGAGCCAGACTTAACCCTGCTTGATCTCACTCAGATCAGTGCTAAGACCTCATTGACCACAGTGGCCCAGGATTAGGCAGTTAACAAGCAGCACAAAACCTTAAAACGTACAAGCCAGCACGAGTTAAAGGCATGATTCCAGCCTAATGCTAGCAAAGCCCCAAACACCAAGCTAATGGCACCCAGTAACCCCTTACTTTTCCAACCCTGGTACCCTGGACTCACATTTGCTCTATCACATTCCTCCTGCACGTACCAGTTTACTCTGTTTTACATGAATAGCACCCAGGGACTCTCCAGTGAGCATCAGTCAGTCTGGCATCTGACTCGTCCCCCATGCAATGGGCAGCACCTTTGGTCTTGTACGCTGCGAGCTTTCTGCTAACAATAAGGACTGACTGGCTCCGGAGCTATATAGTTTTATTATAGCTATTTTGAAGGACGTAAAAGGCAACACTGGAGGAGCTGAGTGGCCTGAGGACATTCAAGGAATTGGCAGCAGAGTGGAAACAGAAACTGGGCATCCCGTTTCCTATCCTGCCTCAGCTATGAGGTGCCACGGTTCCCTTTGCAACAGCAGCAAGCCTCTCTCCTGAAATTCTTCCCCTCTCTTCAGGGGTAAGTCTGCTACCTTTTTTTGCTTGGTATTCACATCTGACCTAAACATTCCCCTCCTAGAAAAAAATTTCCAGAGCTTCTTAGAGGAGCTGATCTATCCTTCTCCCTGCCTTTCTTTTTTACCTCCAATACAAGTTCCTTTCCTAATAAGACCTCTCCAGTCTATCCTGTCCCCAGCCCCTATTCCATGGAGCTCTTTAGCATATATGTAATTTTAACTGTGGATGGGATCCCATTCAAGTTACAAGATAACGTACACAATTAGTAATTGCCTTCCCGAACTGGGAACCATATTAATACCAGTTGGGCAAACAAAAATGTTATGAAAGTAGAATCATAGAATCATAGAATCATAGAATCATAGAATGGTTAGAGTTGGAAGGGACCTTCAAAGGTCATCTAGTCCAACCCCCCTGCACGAAGCAGGGACCTCCCTGACTAGATCAGGTTGCTCAGAGCCCCATCCAGCCTGGCCTTGAACGTT
>WHYT01017892.1:685745-698001 GCA_009806455.1 Tetrax tetrax
ATGAGCACTGGGTCATTTCAGTACATCCACTCTGCTTCCCTGCAGTGTCACGTTAAGTTAGTGGTGCGTGAAGTGAAGCTGCTTGACTTTGCCCTGGAGCAGATGCAGAGCAGTAACATGGTCTGTCGTGCCCTGGGGCCATAACCTTCAGCAGAGGAGTGGAGAGCCAGCTGGAGGCAGCACCTTTTTAACTTCCTCTAGGCAGATTCAGCAAGGGGATCTGTCACTGCTCTCGTCTACATCGCCTCAACTTTCTTCATGTTGCCTATAAAATCTCCCACTACTTTTATGTTCTCATTTTAAACCACAGCTTTGTCACTCTGTCACAAAAAGCCAGTTTGCCTGTTAACAAATTGTTGCTCTTCCTTGCGTGCATTGTTTGATTTGTGCAGACCCCTGTTGTTTTTGTAGCATCTCTGCAATGTAAGAGCTCCGTGATGGGCTGCAAGTGAGACTTGGTAAGCTCAGCTGTAGTGCTGCTCCACTTGCAGGTTCATGGGTGGAAGAAGACTTCCCTCTATCCCTAAAGCCTAATTCTTGACAATGAAAGCTGCTGATAAAAATTGCCATTTGACAGATGCCTCATCAGAAAAAGGCTTCAGAAAAGCGAGCAGATGGGCTCGCTGCTCCATTCCCCTCGGCATGCTGGTCAGCCGCACGTGCAGGGGCTGTGCGTGAGAACTAAGGAGGCATTGCAGAGTTCAAGTGTGACACAGAGCCCTGGGAAACACTCACCAACTAGAAAGGGTCAAGAAACAGATCTCCAGCCTCTGTGCACATCAACTGGCAGGACCATTCCCACCAGTGTCTTCAAGACAGCTAACACCTTGGGAGCAGGCATGGTGCCTGAGCTCTACTCCGGTACACCACGGCTCCTTGCTTGATGCAGCACACCTTCCTGCCAACACCAGCTCTACCCCTCTAGAAACAAACAGTAAGTTAGGCATAGTTGAGTAGAAGATCCCACTTCATTTTTTGTTTGCAGATATCTCCCACATAAAGGCTATGTTTAAAGGTAAACTGATCTCTAGGGAAATATGAATAGGTCTGGCCATTCTGCTTTCTCCCATGTGGTTTTTTTTTTTTTTTCTTTTCTTCCTAAAACATTATCTTCTGCATCTTTGCCCCCAAACATA
Organism: Tetrax tetrax; assembly: GCA_009806455.1. NCBI lineage: Eukaryota > Metazoa > Chordata > Aves > Otidiformes > Otididae > Tetrax > Tetrax tetrax. Next base: position 686,882 of record WHYT01017892.1, read on the forward strand.
ACACAGAGAATTAAAACCATCAAAATCCTGTGAAATAGACGTTACAATCTGGATTGTATTCAATGACATAAACACTTAATTACAAACATCTGTTTTAGCCTAAATTCTAATTACCTAATCTAGCTATCTGTAATTTGAATGATTTTCTCTGATTTCTTTTCTTTGCAATGTGATTAATGAGAATGGCATTAGAGCAAGCAGCTCCCTCCTCCTTCCTCAGACACTTTCTCAGCTCTAGCAAGAAAGCTCTGGGATTTTGCAGCTCACAGGAAACCTCTGTCCTGTCACTTCCAGCTGTTAAGCTTCCTTTTCTCTTTTTAGTATGAGCTATCCCATGAGATATCTGCTTCCCAGGACTAAAAGGGGAAGTTCTTACGCAGCGAGACGCTCTCTGGGAGATGAGACCTGCCAGATTTCCAATGGCAGAGCCAACAAAATGCAAAATAGTAATGGATTTCCCTTGCAGACACAAGAGAGGAAACATACGCCCTGCCAGGGAATATTTTGCTTCACCTCTGTTCTGTATCTTCATCACCTTTTCTGATCACCTGGGACATGTCATATTGGTGATGGAAGCCTTGCTACAAACACTTCATATCATCAGAAAGAAATAATCTTCTAGTTAAGACGCTGCACTACGGCTGAAGAGAACTGAACCCACTTTTCCCAGTCGCGCTGTAGATTCCCTGACTTTGATACAACAGGAAAAGTCACTTGGCTTCCGTGCCTCAATTCCCCATCTGTACCACAAGAATAGCGGTCCCTTCTGAGCAGCCGCCCACCACCTGGCACAAAGGCAGCCGCGAGCAGCCCCACGGCAGGTGTTGGGAAAGCACTGCAGAGCCCAGGAAGGTCCCCTAATGACAGCAGGGCTGGAGCGGGTTTAGCAATGCAGCGTGGCCGAGCCCCCTCCCTCCATATGCCTCCTCCCTAGCCTGCTGTACGGGTGATTGTGTTTTATGAATGAATGAAAGGAGCTTCCAGCTGGCTTAGCATTACGCTGATGGGTGATTTAGGCTCAGGCTCACAAACCACACAGCTCCATCCAGCTCTGAACTCACTTGCTCTTTCCAAAAACACTGCTGCAATGGGGCATGTTCTTGCATCCTTCCACCGACAGATTTTGCTGGTTGTTCAAGACAACACAGGGTAAAAATGAGATCCACAATGAGATCAGTTATTTCCCCATCACACCTGCTACGCTCCTGTTCCTACTGTCTTTTCTTTGTACTATTAGAAGGAAACACATTTTTTAATGCCTTTGAAGAGTCCTTGCAACTGTCATCCAAATAGGAAGCTTCCTGGTAGCAATCCTACAGAGATTTAGCAGGGCAGACAGCAAGCTCACTGCAGCTGCCTCCGCGCAGGAGGACCAGGAGGAGAGAGAGCAGCATGGTCCCAGGCATGTGCTAACCATGGCCTGACCTCCGTGTCAAGCCAAGATGATGTGGACACAAAGGGCAGAAAGCTCCTTATTTTGCCTGTTTACGATCACTTTGTAGTGATAATAAGGAGGTTTTCAGCAGTACACAGCTGCCTCAGCTTGTCAAGGGGACTCTGAGTTCATGAAAAATGATGCAAAGTGTTCCACTGATGGCATTTTTTCTCTTCCCTCCCCCAGCTCCAGCTGTAGCCCCCTGCCTCCCAGATCTGGCAAATGTGCTTTGCAAACCTTCCCAGTTATGAAGAGTCCCTAGGGAAGATTTCGGTGCGGATCTGCACACTCATCAGGGAGATGTTAGAGCACCCAACATAACACAGCCCCTTGGCATCCGCCTAAGCCCAGCCCTTTCTATGCTATTTGCATCCAGACTCCCTCTTCCTCAAGCCATTTTCCTATAAGTAAATACACAGGGACAAATTTCACAAGGGAAACATTGAATCCGGGCTGCATCATCCCCCACACTCACACATAAATATCATTAAAATTAAAATTAGGCTTGAATTTAAAGCTGTACAGCCACTCAAGCATAGAGAAGCCCTCTAAAGCTCTATACCCACAGTGTTCCCCAGGGGCCCTAGGGACTAGGGGTGACCAGGGGCTTTCAGGATCGCCTTAGCGTTCTCCAGAACAGGAGGCCCCCCTTGTAAGTCACAGCTTCACGCTCCAAGTCCTCTCCTATCTACTTAACTCAACTAAGGTGCACTGTCTGGCTCATTCTTCCCATTCCTGGACCACCGTCTTCCCAAGACCAACAACCACAAAAGCCAATCCAAGGTACAGCAGCACGACAGCAGTCTGGTGCTGTGCTCGCGCTCTTCAGCACGGGGATTATCTGGATTAAATAACTAGTCAGTACCATGTACCCATACATTTGAAACCAGAGTTTCTATCTCTGCACGGTCTTCGCACACACTGCATTGCCAGCCTCTGCTCAGAACCAGCCTGCAGATCTTTTCACCAGGTTTTCCCGATGAACTACAGCAGCTTCAGACTCAGGGAGGCTGTGGATGATGGGCATGAATTCTACTTACTGCTGGCCCAGTAAAAGGAGCATGATCGCAGTTCTCCTGCCAGGACTGGTTGAGGCTCTGGACAAACTCTTGGAAGAAAGCGTGAGACTGGTTGAAAATGGAAAATCCCAGGATGTTGACTCGGTCATCCAGCAGGCTGTCCAGGCGCTGGAGGGAAAACTCCTAAAGCAGTCCAAAACAGTAAACAGGATTAGGAAAGAAAATAGGCACCAAAATCTTCAGAACGGCTCCACACCCTTGAAGGGAAGACAGGACCATGCACCTATGAGAACCTGCACGTGGAACCCCCCGCCTCCAAGTTGGGGCTGAAATGCACCCACCAGCCGGTAAGGCAGAGCCTGGGTGCTAACCACAACTCGACTCAGCATGCTGCCTGTTTCAGGCTTTTAATGAAGACATCAGTCAAGTCCAGTACTTTATCAGCCAAGTTCCACAAAAAGACCAAAACCCCTCCAAAGCAGGTTGCAGAAAGTTTTCATTTCTGAGCGACGATTCCTGCCAACCACCTGAGTGTGGTGTTATTCTTTGCAACTCATAAACCAGCTCTTCTGATGAGAGGTTCCCTGTACCATAGAGTTTACAGCAGAGGCAGGGAGATGGATGATATTTTTCAGATGAAGCCAGTAACCTGCTATAAGTGGCCAGAGAAGATCAGCTCTCTTGTGGGAAGTCTGGAGCACAGAACAGATTATACTGTGCAGGTTTTAGCAGATCAATATTTCCCAAGCAATGCTCTCTTCAAGGCACACCCATGAAAAGATCCTTTCTGTGCTCCCCATGAAAACATTGCTGTTCTCGGGTATCACCACAGCTGAGAACCCCAACCAGATGGTTGCCCATCCAAACTCGGGTCATGAGGGATCCCCAGGCAGCCAAGACCACCAGATGTGGAAATCCATGTCTGGAGAGAAATTAATGTCCTTTCTTTACTGTTTTTAATTTCCTCAAAGAGTGCCTTGAGCTGGATCCCCGCCTGGATGGCAAACGTCATCTGCTGAGTGACGCTCTACCACCACCATACCCAATTCAGTGATACAGGGTTTAAATTGTTAAATTAAATCCTGCCCTGCTCCTTCATGCCATCAGGCACCAGGAGGAGATCCCCATTACGGGACATCCTAATGCCTCTCTGTGGAGAGTGGGAAGGTGTTTTGACTGTGGGCTTTGGTGCAGGGCTCATCCTCTTACATTTCTGAGGAGCAAAGTGGTAAGATGTATGAAAATGGCTGCATATATAAAAAAAAAAAAGGTAAAAAGGCAGAGCACTATTTTGCTACTCACGTCAAAAGAAGCCGTTACATGACACAGCCAGTTTCCTGAAGAAAAGTCCAACCCTCCTTGTCCTATTAGCAGGAAATAATGGTGCCTTCCTAACTAATTTCTCTTTTGCTAATTGCTAAAATGGAGTGAAAAGGTGGGAGTAATAGTTTCAGAAACTGCTGGATACCCATTCTCTTCCATCATGAATACGAATGTCTTTTGGCTCTGTGGACTATGAGGTCTCAGTGAGTCAAGTCATTTTTTATCTTTCCTGAGTATGCGTGCACGTAGGAACAATGTCTGTAAATCTCCAAAATACAGAGTTACAAGACTATTCCAGCAGGGCAAACTCCCATGAGAATGCGATCAGACACAGGACTAAGTGCGTTTTGGACACAACCGCATTAACGTTAGGTAACATGAAATTGCCTGTGAACTCTTGATTCATTTGAATGATATTATCCTCCTGCCTTCCTGACAGGTTATCCATTTACCCATGGCATCCTGTCAACCTGTGCAACGAGGGCAGGTGGCTAATGAGGATCTGGGCCTGAGGAGATCCTGGATGCAAGCAGAGCAGCAGGACATATGTCGAACCCCTGCAAAATACCACCTCACCCCAGCCAGAGACGGGAGGCAAATTCCACGGGGCACAATATGAACTGCTGCCCGACTGACCTCTCAGCTTCCTTATGGCAGAAGGAAAATGAGATCTTACGTACAAAACAGCCACAGAGTCCAAGGCTTCATTATCAATTCACATGGGGAAACTGAGGCAGAGGTGTGATCTGCCCCGGTCACGCAGCACTCGCAAGGCTCAACCCATGGACGCAGTCCGCTTGTGCTGCTGAGCGACGGGGTCAGTCCCAGCCCTCGGCTCGCCTCTCTGCACAGCTTTTGGGACAGACCCCTACTTGCACCAGCCCAGCTCCCTGGGGCAATTCCCACACGACCGCAGGCAGACCTGGACACGCTCCCCCTGGAGCCAACAACTTGTTCTGGTTCAAATGTTAACAGCAGCTCTTTCCCAGCTCCCATTAGTGGCGGCTGGTCATTGCAAGCTTTGGTCTTTTTCTACAGCCAACACTCTCCATATCTGTCTTTTTCTAGGCAAGCCTCCAGCTGCAGAAAACCCCAGTTCTGTTGCCATCACACTCATAAAGCATGCACTTCGGTAACACATGGGGATCATGTGGCCTGTACACCACCCTTTCCCTGCACTGCTCCCTGTCCCTTCCCTCCGCTTCAGCCCCAAGCCCTCTGCCTTTAAATGGTTTTCCATTAGACATGCACAAGGGCATCCTGCGGGCCCAGGTCAGAAACAAGCAAATGAGCCATGAGCTGCCTATGCGATGAGACGGAGACAAACCGTCCTTGGGGGACACACTTCATTTGCAATGGGATAAGAGAGATTTGGCAAGGTCAGGCTTGCTACAGAGGGCAAAGGGGTGAGAGCACCCACATACTCCCGAAGCTGCTGGCTCAGCTTCTGTCTCTATTTGTTTTTTTTCCTTTCCTACACAGTCATTCACTACGCTTGACATTTCCAAACCCATGTTTTGCAAACACAAACTCATTTCTCATTCAAGGCCTGCACCACTCAGCTGATCTCCAGAGCCTGATGCCGCATCCGTCAGCCCTGGTCCTACCTCCTGCCCTGCCCTCCTGATAGCAAGCGACGGCTGAGTCCCTGACGCTGCCTGGCAGCAGGAAAAGGGGTGGAAAACCCTGCTCTTGGAGATGATCTCTCACCGTGTGTTTGCATGCAAGTGTTAACACATTTACTTTTTCAAAGATGGGATTGAGCTAGAGAACTACTGTTCGGATTTGAGAAGCGAGACTCAGACAGATGAACGGCTCTGTAGCAGGCGCACAGGGATTCGGTGTCAGATCCAAGGATTTCTCATTGAGACATACTGAAGCTGACTTTTGCCTAAGCTAGGAAAAATTAAACAGTCTGAGCACAACTATGGTATACATACCTGACCTTGCCTTGACTGCTAGACCAAGATGGTGAGCATAGTGCTTACACAGAGCAGTTTCACTGCCACCTCTCCTCTCCTCACATAGTTATCTGCAGTGCTGGCTGGTGCTTTTGCAGGCTAGAAGATAGCTCTCCAACGCAACAAGAGCAAGGAGCCATTAGGAAAATAACTCACACCTGTCAGCAGATTGAGTTTAAAGAGGGACTCTAAGCCCTGGGGCACCTTGTCCTAGCCTCTCTGCCTGTCCAAATACAGCTGTGTAACCACGGACTTTCAGGCAAGATCAGGGCACCTGCTAAATACAAGAGGGTGTGAATCAAGGAGATGGGTGCAGACAGCACCTCCCTCACCGTCTCCCATTCCACTGCCAATGATTTTTTCCCCCTCTCTACACTGGAACAATTGCAATAGTTGACCAGCACTTCGCCCTCTGTCTCAGTCCAGCTCCTTTCTGCCAACCAGTGTAACCAGAGGTACAGAGAAGATCATCAAAAACCATGCCAAGGTGGATTTCAGGTACACCAGTGCTGGCTGCCTGAATTCTTCCTCCTCTTTTCCATCCGTTTTTTCAAGCACCCACCAAAAGTCAATACACTGCTTCATGAGATCTCAGAAGAAGTAGGCCCTGAGGACCTGCAGCCAAAATTAATGAACTTTTACTGAAGAAAAATCCTCAAGCTTTGCTCAGATCACAGCAAATTCTGCAGCAGCACCAGGCAATTACAGTGTAGATTTTCGAACTTCTACTACAGGGCTGCAGCCACTGAATATGTGCTGTTAAATAACAACGCTTAGCAATTCTACGGCACTCTATATTTTCTAAGTGCTAGGCACACATTAGCTAATTGAATACAAAGAGGTTCCCTGGGAGACAGCACTGGAGGAGTTATTAGAAGATGAAGTCACTCCTGGGCTTCTGTGCTCCACGCAGCACTCGACCTGCATTCTCGCTTTACAGCAGCAGACAAAACCTAGAGTGACCCGAACATTTAGATCATTCAGAGAACCTGGCTAATAAAAACCACACAGCCAAGCTCTGTAATTCATGGTTTTAAAGCCATGAGCTTGGATTTTCTGGCGTCGCTAGCTGTGAGTTATGATCGGGAGATTTACAGGCTATAGTCTCCATTCCATTAGGAACATAAAACCATAAGGCACAAGGATATTACTCAGTGCAAGTCTCTTGACTTGCACGTTTGGATCACGTGCCAACCAATCCCAACCAGGACTTGGCACCCACAAGCCCTCTCCCACCTCAGCCCACACCACCAACGGGACTCCCGCAATGGGCTGGTGGGTTTCTGATGGAATCTCCCTTCCTGCTCTGCCCATTTCACTCCGGCTCTGTAATGCTACAGCAGCAAAAGGCTGCTCCTCACATTGTCACAGCACGGTGCCAGGTGAACACACAAAATCACTGCTGCCTTGCCCCGTGGGGACGCCTGCCAGGAAATTATTGTGTTCACAATACAGAGGAGGAAATTGAGGCACAGAGCAAAGAAGGGCAAGCAATTAAAAATCTGGCAGCACAATTCAGCCTAAGAAAGACGTGGATAAACAATGTGCCTTACAATGCAAACCATCAAAGCCAGTAGTCATATTTAAGCATATAATTAATGAAGTATCCTCCCAAATCTATACCTAAGTGATCCACTCGTACACCAAAGTAGGCCCCCCCAAACGATGTCCATGTCTTCCCTCACTACTGGCCCCACCATCACACCCTCCTTCCCAAGCCTGGGAAAAGGCTGGAGAGTTCTGCGTGGAAAGGGCCAGTCAAGCATGGGATTATTAGTGCCATAACAGGCTGCCTGATAAGCAAATGTTTTTTGAAGTGTGGAGCTGCGAACCCTCAAGACTCCCCTGCACTGCTGCGCTGTGGTCTCATTTCAGTGAGTGGCTCCCGGTAATTGCTCACTCCACGGTGGGGAGATGGCCAGTTTGCTATTCAGCGCTCTGCATCAGCTATTGAGCCCCTTCCAGCTTTATCGATTTAGCTGGTGATATTGTTCTGCATCCTATTTGTGTGCGAAGAACCTCGCTCCCTGACTCGATTCTTATCATATTTTGAATAACCTATATCACCTGGGAAGCGGGGAGATGGCGGCCACTACCTGCATACTGGGGACAAGTATAAAGATGGGTTCATTTCATTTTTAGTGACTCCAAGACCTTTCCACACCCTGCTCGACCTCACTCCATCCCAAGCCCCTGGAAGGAACAGCATTTGCTCAATTCAACCTATACTGACAGCAAGATGTCCCCTCTCCCTCCCCCCTCTCTCTCTTGCTCACACACACACGTGGTTATCTTCCTCTCTTAATTACTGCACGGGCTTTATTGGATTTTTGGATCTGCTGATTAGCAGCCTCCAAAACACCCTCTGACGCTGTCATTGCCCAGTGCTCAGCAGGAGAAACTCCTGGTGCTGTAAGCTCAGCAGGCTGCACTGACCTCATTCCCCTCAGACCCAGCCAAGGATCCAGCCCTTTGACGGTGCCGAAGGCTGACTGACACCAGGCACAGGCTCGCTGTGGGTCCAGAACACGCTGTACTGTTCCTTCTCGATTTTTATGTTGGATGGGAAGGAGAATGCTGGGCCAAGGCTTCCATTTCCCTATTATTAAGCCCTCACTCTGGCAAAACTTCCATTTCAAGAGTATCAGGTGCTTAGAAAAGCTGTTATCCTCCAAACACAGACTTAGGGTTCCCATACTGAGATTGCCTGGCGGCTTTTATGTAGGAGCCAAATCTTCAGCTAGTGCAAAGCCAGCACAGCTCTAGCTGCTTCACTGCTGACATCACTGGATGCCAACATGCATCACTATTCAACATTTTAGAGTCAACCAGAGGACATAAAGTATCTCAGCTCTTCATTCTTCAGGCAAACAAAACTATCCCCAGGGTGTGGGGGCCAGGACTAGTACTCTTAGTTCGAAGGGGCAGAAGGTACCACCCTGGTCCCATTTACACTGAGTGGATCTGGTGCAACTGCTCTGCAGTTACTCCAGCGTTCACAGTTCAGGCACAAACAATACGCTGAGTCTGGAGCAAGACTCACCGACAGAGAGGGGAGCAGGACTGTTCTTCCTCCAGGGACACCTAAACAAATGGCTAAAACATGAATTCCTCACAAGAAGCTTGAAAAGACTTTGAGGGTCCTGTGTCACCAAGGTTCCCTACAGTGCTCTCACACTGACGGAGATCGTTAACAGCAGCAAGAACAGGAGCAGGAAGAAAAATGTGCAAATTGACAAAGAACGCAAAATACAGATCAAAGTGAGTGACTTTCCCAGGGGACTGGTGGTATCTCCCATCCTCCTCCATAACACCAAAGCACACCACAGACTGCCACTCAAGCATCACTGCCAGCCTTGTGCATGGCTACATGCTCATTACATGACTGGGGCATTTGGACCACGCAATGGTCAGTTCTTCACAATTTGTCACCGGAGACCAGTTTATCCCCCAGGACCATTGAACATCCTCTGTTAAATGTAGCAGTGGAGGAAATCCCTGCCTTTGTCTCCCTGGATCCCACTGCCCTCAGGGCGAAGCTGAGTCTGTTAATCATTCCTAAGCTCCTCTAAGAACACATTTATTTATTTACTCAAGTGGACAATATTATGTTAAGTGCTTTACGGTTTTCTTGAAAGGCTCATTTTATTTATAAACTATTGACAGAGTCAATAAGTTTATAATGGGCCACGTAAAAATCAATTTCTCTAGAAGAAAAAAAGTCATCACAGCAACAAATTGTGGCCTTTGAGTAGGTAAGTGGATGTGGGAGATCTACCCAAAGCACTGTTATTCAGGCATTCATGTAGCTAACAAGGAACTGTGAGCTCAATGAGCCTGAGGACAACTTAGGGGAACTATCCATATATAATCCAGTTGCTTTTACAAAGTTGACGCATCACAAAAGCATCAGTGTGCCATTTGCTAGTAAGGATGGGGTTTTTACCTCCTCATACAACACGAGCTACTGCATTTGGGAGGCTGTTCTTAAAACGAGAGCAATTTAGGAAAATACATTGCCCACGTCCTTAGTAAAAGCAATTTACTTCAACTTCTCTGCAGGGGAGGTTTGAAGAGCGACAAATCCTCAATGAGCAAAGAGGTCAAGTGCTAATGTTGGGACTGGAAAAGTACAGCTCTTGGAATACAAGGGGTAGAAAGTCTGAAAGACAAATAGGACAAGACACCATGAGGGCAGAGGAAAAGAGAGAGGTTTGCTCTCACAGCAGAGGGCCTGGGCTGTATCTAAGAGAATGATTTACTCAGCAACTGGAAATCAAGCACAGGATGGATTCTGAGCAACGCATAAAGAAGACCTAAGACAGGTAAGGTAGCACAGGCAGCAAAACACAGGGAAGTAAAATTATTGCTTCATCTAAATCCTCCTTTTCTCATGCTAACTAGAATGAGGAGAAATTGCTTTGGCATCCTTGCAAAAAAAACCCGATTTGCTTGCCCTGCTACCACATGCCACTGAAAATATGATGACATAAATCCAGGGGATGATCGGGACTCTACAAAAAGGTTTGCATCAGCTACTGGGAATCAGGAAGGCTGGGTGGACTGCAAGCTAAAATTTGTCAAAGAATAATAAAAGAGTCTATGTTCTTCACTGCTGCTAGAGTGCAAGGGAAAGCGAGGGTGCTTGTGGCTGGCAGACCTGGTACAGCGAGGCCAAACACTGTGGCCCGTGCTGGAGCTCACACTGTAGAATCAGACACAGAAAGAGAAGGTCATTTCACTGAGAGAAGGCAATTTTGCAAAGCAGGACTGAAAATTTAAGCTGCAGAGTCCCAGTCAAAAACTAACCTGTGGGCCACTTTCCCTCTGCTTTATGTTATGTCATTTCCTCTCTTCCTACGGTAAGGATACTACCGTAATGGCAAGCTACCGCTGAAACACGTGATGTCGTCTGGGTGATTTAGACACTAGTTTCCCCTCCAGTTCCAAGGGGGCATCCAGAGCGACAATTCAGCTTCAAAAACCTCCTCCTATATGAAGGCCAATCTCATTATAAATCACTAACAAAGAAGAAAAAACAGGAAACAAAAAAAATAAACCAAAACTGATTTATCTGGTCTCTGGAAATTGAATACGGCAGCTGCTTTATCAGCAACAACACCCTCCACACAATACTGTCAGGGAACAAAACTGCATCCAGTGAATAGAGCATCTGACTCAAAGCACTGGTAAAACTCCTTTACACCTTCCTTCTTACAGTAATAATTTTAATTGTTTCAATTATTTCCATCTAATCTCCCTGATAAATGTTTTGAAATTTAAACCCAGTCTGAGGTACATATCTTACACTAAAAAAAAAAAAAAAAAAAAAAAAAAAAAAAAAAAAAAAAAAAAAAAAAAAAAAAAAAAAAAAAAAAAAAA
>WHYT01017892.1:710219-765122 GCA_009806455.1 Tetrax tetrax
AAAACAACAACAACCTACACAGAATTAACAGGCTAAAATAATTTATTGTAGCACAGGATTTTGGAGGCATCCAACATCCCTCCTGCTCTGCGCTGCTGATTTCAAGGATTTCCAGCACCAGGAGGAACACTCTTTCCTATGCACTGCAGCCTGCTTGCAAGGCTTTATTTATGCACTGGCGTTATTAGTATTACTACTACTACTGCTACTATTATTATTATTATGGAGTACAGCATTTCCCCCTTACATGGTCATAAGCTGTGTGGATACACAGAAACCTTGTGCCCTGCCAGGAAGCGGGGAAGGGGCGATGAACAGCTCTGAGCTCATCTCAGCACCGCACAATCCAAGGCACAAGGAGCAGCTGGCCACTGGGTCAGTGTTCGCCATTAATCACTGGGAAATTTCAGCCCTCCCAGAAGGGTAAGCCCCAGAGCAAGGCAGTGTGTCACCATGGGGGGATGCCATGAAGAAACATGGGTCAAAAGGGACTGAGGACAGAATGGTGCTCAGTTGCCACGAGTACCCCATACGCAGACGATGGATGTGGGGAAGAAAAATGCGGCAGACCTGCTCTGTTCTGCAAGTTTTATTAGGACTCCTGGAAAATTTGTTGAGCTTCTGTTGCTGACAAAAAGAGTCCCCTGAGCTAGCTGAAGGAGGCTGATAATGAATTTGCATGCAGTAAATTAGCCTGTGGACAATTTTACATCAGGCTGCTCGCCTCGGCTCCAATAGAAATGCTTTGGGGGCCGAGGACTTCCTCCTCATTTGCTCCCGCAATCTCCTGCCAAAGGCTGGCGTCTGCCTTCGCGTGCCACTCTGCCTCTCCGCTGAACAGGAGAGCGGCGCTGACGCTATCTGTGGTCATCAGGCTGGCTACACGGGAGCCCTCACCCCCAAATCGCTCTCTCCACAGACACGCGCCAGGGCTGTTGCAGCAACTTGCCTCCATCCAACACTCCACAGAGGGAAGAGCTGTGACAGGCAACTAGCTGTCAGCTGGGATGCGCTTATTAAACAAAATTAATGCTAGAAGACAGAAACAGAATTCTCCTCTAGTGCTGGAGGGCAGGTGTTTAATTCAGGATTTTATCCCTTTTCCTCTTCTTTTTTTTGCCTGAAATATTTTTCCACCTCCAAGTAGCTTAATGATATACTGTCTGTCTGTCTCTTCCCCTTCTGATGGGCCCTTCCTCCATTTAAAGCCATCTTTTTGCTTGCTCCCCTTGACAGCAGTTCACTATGATTTTTATCTTTTCTATTAGGCAGCGATTGCAAAACCTCAGAGGGTTCATTAGGAGCCTGATAATCCTTCCAGATTTATTAGTCTAAATTGCTCACTCCCATCTCTCATCCCCATTTAAATAGTACTAATTTCCTTAAACATCTCTTCCATCTGCCCAGGTTTTGCCCGATGTCACCTTTCTTCAACAGTCCTTGCCAAAAAACCCAGCAAGTTCTGCTGAGAGCTCACGTTTTGGACAAAGGGGTAAAATAGCCTGGGTAAACAGATTGATATCCTGTGAGAGTGAATGGCAAAAAATCTCATTTCCTTCTAACCTGCCATAACTGCATTACACTAGATGAATGGGTTTCAAAGACAAATTTCACCTCGAGCAAACGCTTAATCACACACATGCTCAAAACAAGCCCAGTAGCGGTGGCAGTGGGGAGCTTCATTTCTATAGTTACTTCTGTTGTCCGAGCACCACTCACAAATAGTCCCGCTCCGTGGAGTGCACAGCGACTGCCAGGACCAGGGAGGGCAAGTGGAACAGGAAACAGGTGTTGGGACCAGAGGGCAACAAGAAAACCACTTGCTAGGACTGGGAAACGATGGGAGTGGTTTAGCGCTATGAGCAGGATCTGATGGGGACAGCCACTGTCCCTTACCAGCCCTACCAGCAGCACCAGCCCAGCTACACCCTGACTCAGGGCTGGCACGGGGAGGGGAGTGAGAAATCAAAAGCAGCAGCCACTGCCTCAGAACAAGTGACCTAGTCTTCCCTCAGTCTCCATCATTGGGGTCCCTCCAGCTACATCCTTCCTTCTGCTTTCCTGCCCAGTGCTGATCGTTCACGTGGGGACAAACAGGAGCAGTGAAGCTTGTTCCCGCTGGGATGATACTGAGCAAGGTTAGGACCGATGGATTGAGCACTAAGCAGGAATCAGAATGCTATTAGTTCAGGTAGGAAGCCTGTGGCTTTTACTGGTTTTTTGCATTTTTCTCTTTTCTGACATCTGCTTTCCCTATCTCTTTTCCATTTGCTGTCCCAATTGCTCTCTTGGCTTTCAACCCCTCCATTTTGCTCCTTCCCCCTCCTCCTCTCCACTCCAGCTCTCCTGCCTACGCGTTTGGCTCTATCCGTTCCCGTCTGTCTCCCACCCAAACACAAAGCGTGATTCAGCTCTCGGCTTTCCTGGCACACGCACACCCTGGCATAAATATTAATAGAAATTAGAGAATATGAGTATCATTTGGGGCTGGAAGGCACCTCCACTTAATCATCCAGTCCATCCTGCGCACTCAGGTTCCCATCATCCCCGCACCAGCATTAATAGGCAGGTGTCTGGTCTCCTGGGCTGTAGCATTTCCCCCACACCACTTGGCAGCCTGCTCAAGAGCCTCGTACCTGCTGCAGCAGCAAGAGAAGTTTCTCTGGTGTTTATTTTGGGTTTCCTCCTGCTGCTGTCTAAGCCCATTACTCCTTGTTTAACACAGTACTTGGGAATTTAAATGCGCAATCCCCCCATTAATGTTATTAGTAGCTATAAAGCCAAATCACCAGGGGCCACGCTGAAGATATACCCTGCTCTGCCTCTCAACATTTACGGCATCATCCTTCCTTTGTCTCACATAGCCGCTCTCAGAGGTGCAGCAGAAAAGCACGGGGCCACGGTGCTCTCTGTCCTTCTCCTGGTGCAGGGAATGGGCTCGGGAGCCAACACCTCCAGTGTAACCCTTCTAAGCCCTCAGTCAGGAACCATCCATCTGCCAGTGCTTCCCAAGGACCCGCACATCTCATCACACTGGCTCTGGCCGCAATGTCTGCAAATCCTGCCCTACAAAGCACGGGATCAGTCAGCGCTGCCAGGCACCTGTGGGCTTTCACCTCCTAAAGGCCAGGGCAAGACCTCCCCTGACAGATGCTCAGGTTTGCAGGGGTCAGCCTTCCCTGCCTCCCTCCCCCTTCGCCATGAATCCTCTGCTCTGCAAGCACGTGGCTCTTCCCAACTCTTCTACAGGCCAGGGAGATCAGCTCCCATTAATATAACTCTACACGCACACGGGAGAAAAGCCGAGAAAAACGTCTTACCAGATTAGTGAAGATATACGTGTAATAGGCAGATGCCATTCCCAGTTCAGCTGCCTGTGAAGGAGAGGAAAGGAGATTAGAACAGAGCCTGACTTCAATCTCCACTCCAGCAAGGCAGAGACTGGGCCACATTTGCTTTTTCATCCTTATCGCTCCATGCAAGTGTTGCTGTCTTCTGGCAGGTGAGGAAGGGTGGGACACAGCAACACAATTTGACCTGTGAAATTAAAGTCTGGGGAACCAATTTTTCAGCAGGACTGAGCCTACCTCTGAGGTCTCCTCTCTGCGACAGCACTGACAAAGCACCTGCATGGGGGCTGCCTGGCAGAGAGAAACCACCCAATGCTGCACCAACATCTTTTTGAACATAACGAGGGAAAGCAGCAGTTGAGAGAGCTCAGGGCTTGTCTCCTTTCACCACAAACACCACGATGTGGAAAGCAAGGCAGAAAATTTCTTCTGAAGTTACAGAAAAAGTTCAGTCATCCCAATGGTGGTTTTCCCACATGTATCCATCAGATTTGGGCTCCAGTCCCGCAAATTAATTAGCATGAATGAAACAGAGTAACTCAGCCTTTTCTCCAGAATGTAAACAGGGCTTGGATGGCCAAAAAAAAAAAAAAAAAAAAAAAAAAAAAGAGGGTAAAAGCATATGGAGATGCAGAGAGAAGGGCACAGATTTTTCCATGGGATGATCTGTTCTAGAGATCACAGACCAGATTATCAAAGACCTTTTCCAAAATTCAAAATTCCCATTACACAAGGAGTTGGTTGTGGGAACAGATGCTCAGGAAAGTGGGGGATTAATCTGCAGATCCTCCTGAAAGCCTATGTTTTGTTGCCAAGCACAACTGGTCTCAAATCATGCTTCCAAATCTTGGCAAAGAGGTTTTCCCATCACTCCAGACCACACAGGGGAACTGGAGGCAGGGAGGAAAGGACCAAAGTCCCTTTCCATCTCCCCTGAAAGCTGGAGGATGGCAACATCGGAAAATGAGTGAAGAAAAGATACAGAGGACAGGCAGCTTAGATTGTACCTCTCCCTATTCCTGCCCGTTCTTTATCCATTTCTGCGCAAATCCGAGGCCACTGCCATTGCAGTAGGAGTGGGCACAGGCAGCAGGGAAAGCTTTGAATGCCCACAGAGCAGCAGCTCAGGTCTGGCTGTGTCCAGCCCTTCTCTTGCACATTGTTACCCTGTCCCTTGCACAGGTGGCAAAATGGACACGGCAAAGTTGTTTGACCAAAAGAGCATCACAACTCCAGAGGAGTCTGCCAACCTGCCTTTCCAGACAGCTGCCTCATTTTTAAGCCCCTGCACAATAAAACCCAGCATGCACTTCCCTCCCCTTCTCCCTTCCTGGGGACAGCAATAATGTCAGCTCTCCCTCTGACCCACTTTGAAGTCAATGCATTTGATTTCAAGGGCAGAAAATCAAAGCAAGCAACAAAGCGCTTCCTGCGAGCATCGCTCCCATCCATTTAACGTGCCCGCTGGCAGGTGCGCGGCGGGGACAGGCTGGTAATCGAGGAAGCAACCATGTGTCTCCAGACCATATGTGGAGCGTAAGAAATGAGAATTTGCAATTTCTCTCATCATCCAAGGCCAGAACTGGTCTCTTGAGACCACCAGTAGTGCATTTTTTTTTGCTTTTAATGACCTGTGGGCAGGGGCCAAGGAGGCACCTACTTGCTCACCACAACCTCACTCCCTGCTCTGGTTGCACCTCTCTAAAGAAAATACTTTCCAGCCTCCCAAGGCAGAAGAAGTTGCTAGATCAGAAGCTCATTATTTATCACTTTCCATCCCTACAATCCTCTAGCCCAAAAGAGTGCATTAGATTTTACTGAACTGCTGAAAAATTGTGGCCATCTCTGACATCTCTATCAGTCGTGACAGAAGGATGCTGGAGCCAGGGAGGGAGACTGCGGGTGCCCAGAGTGCTGCTGTGTGCCTGTGGGAAGTCACTATAGCAACAGAGGAGGGGAACAGCCCTCAGCAGCCAGGCAGCACACCACAGGGACCGGGAGAAAGGAAAAACACCACCAAAACTCCCCTGCATAAAGACCCAAAAAGCTGCCAAACCTGCCTGTTTCAAATGCAAAATTGCAAGCAGTGGAATGCAAGTCTTGCTGGGGGGCTGTGTGGAGGGTGGGGAATAATAAAAACAGCTCAAATGGTTTCTGCTGGCTGTCGTCAGGGGTAAATCTGATACAGCCAAGGCTGTTGAATGGCTGACTCCCTGATACCACAGCCAGGACACCGCGTGTAACGCCTGCACCAACAGCCAAAGGGGAGACCCTGTTGCTTGGATTCTGCCTCCATTCAGGAAAGTACTTCTCATTCCTTCCAGGATATGGGAAACTACACAACTCAAGACTCCATCTGGAGCCACTGCTCAATTTTGAAGTAGACTATCAAAACAAATGCTAAAAATTGCAGCAAGAGACCAGTTAAAAATAAACATGATTAAAATAAAATCTCAGTTAATAAGACAATAAAAAAGGAAGCAAAAAGTTAGAAATATACTTGGAGGGAAAAAAAAAAAGGAAAAAACTGTTGCAGTGACTGACTGATTTCAGAGCACTAAGCAGCCCTCCACAGCTGTTTGATGGCAACAGAAACCACAAGCAGACACCACTTCTACAAAGCAAACACATCAGCTCAGAGCAATTAAACCATTCCTTCTACAGACACAGTCCTAGAAAGAGAGAGCAAATTATTTCCCCAGACACTCCACCAATGGCAATTCCCCTCTCAGCAGAGATCGTTTCCAGTGTTGCTGCAGGAATTTCTACACTCCATCATCATACAACACCTGCATGTGCGTGCTCATGTACTGCACACAGCATCTCATTTAGTGCAATCAGCAGCATTTACAACCGTGACACTTAACAAGCACTCACCTTCTGCAAAATGGTATGAGACATGGAAGCGTTGGCATGTACAATGATCGTAGCCGTTTTGTCATCCCGGATCTCTTTCAGGAGCGGGGTAGGATCCCGGCTGTCATCCAGCATCCGGACTGAGAGAGTGTCCTTGGAAATGAGGAACTGCCGAAGCAACTTCTCTAGGTTTAAAAGGCCTTCAAATAAAAGGGAGAAAAAACAGATACCTTTAAATTTTATGCCTGGTTCAACAAACACTTCTCCCATGGCCCTGGTAGGAAGCAATCCTGCAGTTCTGTGTCTACATGCTGCAAAGGAAAGGATTTGGGGCTGCAGGGCAGGCTCACTGCTTGGGCTAGCAGTGAATGGGAAATGATGGAGCTACTCCAGCTGTTCTCCAGACAAAAAGTGCCCCCAAAGGCCTCTTGGGAAAAGATTTGTGATACAAATTTGCTCAGGACCCCAGAATCCAAACAAGTTCCCCATTATGTTCCTGTATGAAGGATTGTTCTGGCTATTGGTTGCTGGAGGATGACTCCCCCTCCTAAGCCTTTGCATGACTAGCTCCCAAACTAGCTCCCAGGACCTGCAAGGGTCCTGACACACTTTGGAGATCCTGGAGCATTCTGATGGGGAGCTGCTGTCTTCCCAAGGGCACGTGTCCCTGGAGATGGAAACCTCTGCTGAGAGTTAGACAAAGCAGAGATCATTGCAAAAATACATTAGGTCTACATTTAAAAATAGTGAAAAAAAAATTGCGAGTATAGTCCTAGTACAGTGCAGAATTACTTATGGACTGGGGATTCCTAGAGCAACACAGAAGCCAACAATAAACCAAACAAACCAGCATATTTGGTGCTTTACGGAAAAATTAGAAAGTTAAGTAGGACAATGTTTGCAGTTCAGCGGCTCTCTCACTGGGCAGTCTCTGGAGGCCCACCTTCTACCTCCACATCAAAGCCCTCCTTCCTCTTTCTGCCTTGCCATCTGCGTTTCTGCCTTCCCCATGCTCCCACTGAGCCTTGCGCGTGCCCCAGCACAGCACAGTCCTCTGCCTCCTTGGGTCTGGATGTGACCAGCCACGGGAAAGAGCCAGGACTGGCTACCTTGGCACTCTCCACGTGGTCTGCAGGACCAGGGTCTCCCTTCAGACGGGAGCTGAAGAAAAGAAGTAATAACTACTGAGCACCGACATGGATGAGTCCCAGCTTCCTTGGACTTCTGCCCTGTTGCCTTCGGCAGTTCTGACTGAAATTTCTTCCCGCAGCTAGGTCATGGCACACACTGCTTCCTTGATGTCTCATAAGATGTCAAAGCTCCTGCTGCAGCTTTTCTTAGTCAAGAAAGCATATTTGATATCATATTTGAAAGCATATTTTGTCTCTTCTATCCAGCTGCTGAGTTTCATCAGCAAATAACTTCCTGTCAAGTTTGATTGACCAGAGAGACAACCAGATGTAATCATTAGCAAGATGCTGACAGCTAGTGTGGCCACACATCCCATCCCTACAGAAAGACAATCCAAAAAGCAGAGGGAAAGCTGAACTGAAGGAGACTGAAAAGAACAGAGCTATCAGCAGAATCACATCCCAGCTGGCGGAGGGGCAAAACCCATCCTTAAGCCAGAGCTCTACTCTTAACCTAACCGTAACTTCCACTTTGTGAAACCACTCATTCACCAGAAGGTCAGGGGCCGGGGAAGCAACACAATGCGATGTGATTAGCGTTAGAGCACACCGATTCAAGGACTTCCAGCACTTCACAGAGATAACAAAGCAGCGCATTAAAAGGGATACATCCAAGATGAGGAGCCTCTCATTCACAGTGCGAGTTTTTCAACAAGCTAAGTTTGCATTGAGCTCTTTACAATGATTTGCCCCTTACCTTTTCTCTGAGTACAGGTAGGAACTCAGCAAGGGACTAGAAAACCAGCAGCAGCCAGGGCTTCTCTGGCTCATACTGCCTTTTTTTTCTTTCTCACTAGCTGACAAATTCACTCTGCATAGAGGACACATGGACTAGACCTCACCTGAATACTTTTTTTATGCGCTAGCTCAAGTGAACTGTAAATTTTACCCAAGCCCTTCATTTGACCCTTGTGCGGTTTATTTTCACCTTGTTCCACACCTGCAGTGGACCAGACAGGTTGCTGCAACAGTCCCGAGAATTCCAAGCTTACATACAGCTCATCCCAGCAAAATCTGCTGCTGCAAAACTGAAGAAGATTTAAAGAGCACTTTAGGAATTTTATACAAGTCTTGCATTAAAAAAAAAAAAAAAAAAGACATAGGAACTTACCCTTTTTCCCCCAATTATTTGAATTTCATGGCATTTAACACTGTGCTCTGTAAGAAGTGGAAGTTTAGCAGGAGGAGAGGCAGCACTGGAAGTGGCTCCCCAAGCACTCACTGCCAAACCCACACCCAATTTCAGTCTGTGATGAGGGCTGAGCACTCCTGGCCACTGACACCAGGACCCACCACTGCTGGCTCTGCAGCCCACGGACTGAAGTCCCCAGGACTATCACTGAACATAAAATACTTCTGCCCTTGGAGAGCGTTCCCAGGCAAATATTGCGGTGAAGCAGGGGCTGGCAGCAGGGAGTGCTTGCGCTGCAGTCAGTACGGACTCTGCCAGAGATCGCAGCCCCGCAGCGCTTGCTTTCAGACAGACCTGAAAGAAAAGGGAAAGCTGTGCTACTCAGCAAGCCACCCTGCTTGTGTGAGAAGCCCAGATTTACACCATAATGTGTCCCTTCAAGGGGACAGAAATTCATGGAATTTCTGTAGTGGAGGGAATCTTGTGTGTGGAGGGAAATCTTCAGCTGTCCCCTTTGGAAATGTACCTTTTCTATTTAATTTCCTGCTGAAATAAAACAAGATCGTGCTCCTTAACGCCAAAGGTTGCATATCTCAGCTGTAAGTTAATCTTGCAAAATGGAGAGCATCTCCAGAGCCACTCTGGCCTCTGTGGTGAGGAAGGCTGAGCCCAGCTGCTACATTTCTAAAGCACATCAGGCACAGAGAGGCAGAAGTGGCACCAGTCAAAAAAGGAAGGGTTTGATCTCCTCCTCTGGCTCAAGGAAGCTATCCTTTCCAGCATCTTAGATCCTACCTGTAGCCTTGTCAGGCCGCCTGTTCGCAGCTCCTTTTGTCATGTGGAAGAAAGTCTCTGTTACCCGAAGAGAGTCCCCTTTGATTGAAGATGTGAGACACTGCTGCCACTGACAGACTGGCACTTCAGAAGGCTGCTCGACGGGCCGAACATGAGCGAGGGCTTGTAGAACCTTCCTGGCAACTTTGAAGTACTAAAGTGAGGACCACCATGCACTGAGAGGCTGCATCAGGCACATGCTGTTTGAACAGTCCTGTGGGGACCACAGGTACGCGCTGAGGCAGGTCAGTGGAGAGTCCTGACCTTGTTTATTTTATTTTTCCTTTGCCTACAGAGTAGCTGTTATGAAGTCTGTGCACCCCTGTATTTGTCTGTGGTTGCCTTTTAGGGTTAAGGTTCCTGTGGAATCACACAAAGCCTTCCATGTTAGGACTTTAAAGCAATTCATGACCTAGCCACTTAGTCTCTCTGTGGTGTGGAGTGAGTCACATAAGCTTCTATTCACTGCTGCATTACACTTAGGCTGGCCTAAGTCCATTGACTTTGAGGGTCATTTTCTGCTTCTACCTAAAAAATTACAACCAGTCCCCAGAGTATGCGACTCCTTATAGTGATAGTATGAGCGTGACGGGATACGACCCAGGAGTCCCATCACACAGCCTTGTACTTAAACCAAAGCAGCTATGACTTTCCCTCCTGGGATCTAAATAATAACATCCCTCAAACCAGCATTTCCTCACTGATGAGCAAACAGCTCATATGCTCCCTTATTTGCCTCCAGGGAACCTGCTGAAAGCCCAAAGTGCCTGGAGTTAGTCGTTTAAGGACTGTGCTTAGCAGTACTTCTTGTCCTAAGGGAAAAGCAGGGCTTGTGCTCCTACACGAGGCTGGATTATGCCTTTTCCACACTTTGTTATAGTCAGAGCATGTGCTTCAATCCTAGCTCAAATAAGGTCCTTACTGAGCACAAAGAGCAGCAAACATGAAAGGCACCCGTCCCGCTGCTTCCCTGGGCCTGGGAAGGACTTGGGTTGCACATCCTGACTATTGAGTTATCCAGGAATACCAGAGTAAAGTAAACCAGACTGAATCAATTAAAAGGGTGTTATTTTAACGCAAGCAATTAGGTTCCCAAGGTTTTGATCCAGTTAAACAAGGAATCATATTAATTCCAGGGAGGTATTAATATTTCAATGAGACACACCTGCATGTTTTAGCACTTAACTGGGGAGAAGGGCAGGGGTGTACAGTGCTGTGCACGTGTGCTCCCCGCCCAGCCGTGGCGCAAAGACAGAGCTGCGAGCGTGCTACACGGCAGGTGAGAAAACCTAATTATCTTTCTTTCCTTTTTATTTTTTTCTTCCTTTTTGCTTAAGGTTAGACAATGAAAAATTCCAGCACTAGAAGTAACATGGGAGACCATTTGCATGATTCTAACTGCATAATTTTGGGTCAGGTCCTCTGACAGCGAAAATCTGAGCATGCCCACTGAAGGCAATTTACTGACTGACAGCAGCTGAGGATGTGGCCTCCTCAGAGTACATAAAACAAAACGAAAAGGGAAAGACACTCTTATCCTTTCTGTCCCTGTGCAGGAGTCTGCCACCAGATTGTGTTAGCAGCCCATTGGTGGTGTGACATTTGCCCAGGGCTAGTTGGAAAGGATGCTGCCTTTCCTTTGTCCTGGCCCCATGGTCAGAGACTGCTAAGATCTTGTCAGTGCTCCCAAAGCTATCACTGGATCCACACGCCTTTTCAAAGCCCCTTTTTTTCGCTTGCTTGTATGGCAAACTCTAGTGCTAACGAATCTGGCTACAGGATAATACAAGCAAAATAGGTGTGGCTACTACACACCAGCTACGTCCTTACACGCTGACCTCTAACCACTACCATGTAGAGCCTGCTCCGGCCATGTTAGGAGAGTTATGCAGAGATGAAGCGTCAGGTCTTGCCGAGGTGAATGCTCCAGCATCCAGATGCACAATTACCAGCAGATGTATGGCTGCAGAGCCCAAGAGGGTGTGCAGTGTATTGACTATTAATCAAGTCTCGCTTTTAGGCCACAAACTGCACACGGGTTTGGGAAAGACGTATTTCAAAACACTTTACTTAGCTAAAATAATCTCCAAAAACATGCCTAAGCCTTTTTTTTTTTCATTTCAAAAACCCATCTGTGCAAGCAAAACTCTTCAGATTGTCAAACAGAAGGCAAGCAAGTCTCTCCCCATCCCCTTTCCTCCTCTCACAAACACTGCAAACACCTCCGCAGGGCAACGGGGTGGAAAACTCGACCCACAGGTCTCCGCTGTTTCAAGCTGCTCTGACCAAGTGCCTGCCAACAGAAGAGACCTTGCCACTACAACCAGGAGCGGTGAACATCCTGGGGCGCAACAGCAAGGCAGCTCTCGTGCTGTCTGTGGGTCCTTCTCCAACAGGCACCAAACACACAGGAGATAGAACAGAAGGCACCGGGAGCAGAGGGGCAGCCCAACCCAGCCTGGCAGTGACTTACATTCAGCTTTGGCACAGATGAGGCAGGCAGTGGTGCAGTTAAAGAAATTCAGGATTCCTGCCACAGCCACGCTGATATCGGTGTTGCTGGGGTGGAGGTTGAGGGTGGTGAACCGCTGGAGCTGCAGCTTCAGGAACTCCTCTGGCGCCACTTTGAAGTGAGGAACCTAAGTGGGGAGGAGGGGAAAGAAAATATGATTAAAAAAGAAAAAGAAATAAAAACAAGTAAATCTGCCATAAAGGACCTTTGGTGTGAAATGCACAGCAGGCAGAAAGTGAAATATCCCAATAAAACTGCAGAAGCGTCACCGGAGCGAGGAGAGGAGGGTGGGATTTGTGCAATAGCGGAGGAAAATAATTATCACAGCAACAAGAAGCCATGGGAAGGAGTGGATCAGGAAAAAGTCTTGCTGAGCCACTCAGAGAAAGGCAACGGGGGCTGTGATTACAGCACAGGAAACCATTCCAGATGACTTCAGGCTAATTAGCTTGGGCACTAATTGTAACCGGGCTCACACTTCACTTTGGGCTTGCTGCCTGGGTAAATACAGAGGACGCTTTGCAGGCAGGCAGGGAGGTACACAGCCCATGCTGGAGAACTCCAGACCTTTGCTGTGTGCTAGACAGATGAAGTGCTGCAAATCCACCTCTGCCTGGAGTACCAATGTGTTGTCAGGTAATTAGGAGAGATGAAGGGAAGAACAAGATGACCCTGCGCTGGCAAGGCTCAGGAGAGAGAGGAACAGCTGCAGCAGCCAGAAGCTTTGGGCTTTTTTGATCAACAGAGAGGTGGCCATACGGTGGGCAAGCTCCAACAGGACCATAAACCATGAGTCCCTGTAACGCTGTGCTTGTCATTAATACTGCAGAGCAGGAGGAGGCAGGAGTGGGATGCCATTTTGCAGGGAATTCAGGGAAGTAGGAGCTGGGAAGGCAAGTGGGGGGACAATCCGAGGGCTCTCTGTGAGGCAGCTCTGCTGCACACCTGGCAGTTCCGCATAGAGGGAATGGGTGGGCAGATAGATCAAGCTCAGACATCTGGGGTTCGGCCAAATAAAGAGAAGGAATATTGTTTTCCTTTTGCTGAGTGAATTATTTGGAAGAAATAGAAGACACAGAAAGGGAAACCTCTGCTTCAGCTTCATTAGTGGAGTGCCAAGTCCCCTTCTCCTCCATTATTAGTCCTCCCGGAAGCTATCATCCCATGCCTCCCATCTCTCTCCCCTTGGGAAAGGCTATTAGTAGGTTGTGATGGCTGCTTTACTGACAGCATAAGCTGTTTAGTTAGCAATAGCAAAGTTAAAGAGTAATAAGCTGCTATCTGCCTTGATTTCACTCTGCAGCCCTCATCCTGGGTTCTGTTAACACGAGAGAAGCGGACTGTAAGCAAAAGGCAAATTCCTTTAACCAGAGCAGACAGGGCAGCTCCAGTATAAGTGTGCTGATCTCGGGAGGCAGACGGAGTCTGAGACTTGCAGCAACAACCAGAGAAGAGAGAGACGGAGACAGAGGTGAAGGCAGCCACCACCACAGAAGCTCCTGCAAGCACCCAGAGCTGATCACAGCCCTGGTTCAGACCTCACGTTGAGTCCTGGAACCTTCCTCTCCTTTCCAAGAGCTCTGCCCAGTGCAACACCCCTCCCCGGACAGGAGGGAAGGAAATCTTTAGGCCAAAGGCACTGGAGGGGAAACACAGGGGACAGCTTCCTCCCTCCGTTTTACCACCGGTGAACATCAGGCCAGTCACTCCACCACCTGGTGCCCCAGTGGTAAAATGGGGACACTCTTCTTTACCTGGCAGATGGCTGTAAGTACAATGGCTGTGGCTTGGCTGCTGTATCACGTTTAATACAGCAGCACCAACTGACAATAAATCACAAGGAGTTACTGCAGGTTTACATCATCAGGAGGGCAGCCGAGATCAAGCGTGAGAATCAAATACCTTAGAAGTGCACTAGCGCTCACCTTTCATTGCTAAAAAAAAAAAATGAAGAGACTTGGATCAGAAACTCAGACTGAATATGAATTTCAGGGGAAAAACACCTGTGATCTGTAACTGCAGAGTTGCCTGGGATGGAGCACATGTCTGGGACATTGAACTGGAGAAAGCACTACAAAATACTCTCAAGAGACCCATCCTGCTGTAGCCCAGAGCACTAGGTCTAAAAGATCTCTTCCATCTCTTCAATACTTCTGATTCTCAGGGAACAAAGAACAGCAGTCATTTGTGAATGCAAGTTATTTACAGTGCAGTTCCAGGAACTCCCTCCTTGGAGGCTGGACTCCAGAGAGAGACCACTAAATGGCTGAGAGATGTTATCTGGCTTTAAAGGGATGAACTATGAGAAGAGAACTCAATTTCTTTTCCCGAGAGCAGAGCCAGATCAGTGTAAGATGGTTCAAGGCTTATAAAATATTAAATCAGGCACACAGTCTGGACACAGATGAAAAGGGTTTGCATTGATGGAACAGCAGCAAACAGAAAGTGGTGCAGCTTTTGAAGTATGCGCACATAGTCGTGTCCCACCCGGGAACAGGCCTGGATGTGCATCTGCCAGGGCAAGCTGCAGTTTCCGCACCCTTCAGTCAGTGGGCACAGGGTTCACATCAGCGTCGCATGTGAAGGAAGCTGAAGTAAAAGGTGAAAACAAGGACAAGAGAGGCACAAAAGAGAGAGGAAATAGAAAAAGGGAGACGCTGCAAGAACATGTGTGTTAGGAGAAGTGACGATAAACCCAGGTGTCAACTGTGCACATTAGAAGCCATGGCAGAACATGGGAAGGACGATACGGCAGGTAAGATGAAGTCATCTTTGCCAAGGATGTCCTGGAGTACCACAGAGAGGTACTCACTGCCCCTGTCTAATGGAGGTAACATCCCTGCTCTGCCTTGCAGCTGGGACACAAGACAGAGTACACTGGGCATGATGAGGCATGTGGGCATCAGCTGGAGAGGGCTTGGGGAGCGTGGGTGGAAAGGAGAGGTGTGCACACCCAGAAATGACAAACAGAGCACCATATTTGGGCAAGAACTGCAAGAGACAGACCCAGGCGAGGGAGAAAGCAGTGTAAGGCAGAACTGGAAGCTGCAGCGAGCTGTGCGGCTGTAGCTGGGACTTGGCATAGATGTGACAGCCTCAGATGAAACCCTTCACAGCTGCAGAAAGCCCTTCTGCACAGGATCTGCACAGGAGGCATTGCTGCTCGGTATTGTGGTAAATTAAAAAAACCTAATCCATGCTTACAAAACCACCAGCAAAATGCTGTGCTCCCAGGGAGCCCGGGCACCACGCAGCAGCCAGCGGGAAGCACTGCTGCGACCAGAGCCCACCAAGAGCACCTTCAGTTTGAGGGACAACATGCAGAAGGCAGTGGCTGAGGAATGGGTCAGGATCTCTGCTGTGCCCCTTACGCATGGCAGGCAATTCTGCTCTTGCCCCAGGACCGCCGCGGAACAACAGGAGGAAGGAGCCAGGGCTCCTGCGTTACCCGCCTGGCACTGGGGCCAAGCCAGTCAGCACAAGGGCATAGGCTTATTCCAACATGGGACATTTCCACTTACCTCTTTCTCCCCACAGATATTGCTGATAATGGAGCTCGAGGCCGGGCTTGAGGAAGGTCCCAGGACGCCTACCACCCCTTTTGGGAGAATCTGGCACACTGTGGGCACCAGAGAGGGAACATGCATTAGAGTTCATCCTCAATTTCCAGCTGGCAGTCATGCTTACACTAGTTGCCGCATCTTACAAAGGACACAGTATCATCTCCTTCACACCACGTACTCCCTGCCGTTTATCTCCCCCAAAAACCCTCTGAGGCACTGTCACCCTGCCTGTGATGTCCTCCTCTCCGTCCTTCCCCAGTCTTTCTAAGCCCCACCTGAACTCTCCCCCAAAACCCTGGTATCCTCATCTCTGACTCAGAACAGAGGTCGGTCTCTCTTGAAACATCCTTTTTTGGCCCCATCTGCTACACTTCAGGACAAAACATTAACCAAAGTTCGTGGAAGATGCTAAACACGGCAGTGACCTAGCTTCAAAGCATCATCCAGCAGCAAACAAACTTGTATCAGTTTCTTCCCTCATCTTCTGCAGAGCTCAGTGGTAATAATAAGGATCGTATTACTGTTCTTCATTTGGGTTTTTTTTTTCTGGCAGTAGTTAATCTTCTGGCTCCATGCCACCAAGGTTAGCAGAACAATAAAAAGACCCTGACAAAATGAAGAAGTTAAATCTCCTCCCTCAAGCTTCCTGGGTTAAATTGCAACCTTTTGTTCTTTTAATTCACAGCACAAATTTAGCTGAATGGCACTCGAAGGGCTACCCCAGCTGGTGTCACCTCCCCGCAGCCACGTCGCTCAGAAACGCTCCTCCAGAGCAGCTTGAGCAGGCAAAGCCTCGCGAACAGAAGGAGAGAGCCCCTCGTGCCTGAATCCCTGGACTCCGAAAGGCTCATCTGAACACGTCGTGCTGGCCACCGCTTATTCTGAAATAAGATACCTGCCTCAGCATTACTACACACCCAGATCCTTTCTCCCTGGACAGACAAAGCCACATTTGCTCAACTGGTGTCAAGTGACTGCTTTGTGAAGAAAGAAGATACCATGAGGGAGAAAGGAGGCACCGCAACTGCTTATCGCTTTTGGCAAGAGCAAGCTCACAACATTTTCATATGTAAAAACTAAGGCACCGTATCACAAGCTGAGATTTTACAGATAGTGCCTCTTCAGTATCAAATGGCTAGTCTGTTTCAGAGCACCATCCTCACTGCGGGTCTCCGGCTTACATGTCAGACAAGCTTTTGTGACGGCTGTAAAAAGTCATGTAGATTTAGTGGCTGGAAAAAAGGAGCTAGAAAATTTCAAACCAGAACATATTTTTTGTAGTGCAGGGAATCCATCATCAAAACTGTCGTACTACATATCAGAGCAGGTTTTCTACCAACTTCAAGTCTTTAAATCAAGACTGGATGTAAAATGAGAGTCTCTGCTGCACTTAGGGGTTTTTTTAGAACTGTGAGCTATGAGGCTGAGTGTAGCAAGTACATTTTCTGCAGAAAATCAGCTAATCAAGGTGGTCATCTCTGGCCGTAGACTTCATAACTCTCCATAGCCTCATGACTGGAATATGAGGCCAAAATTTGAGGACTTAGTTTGTCACTTTGGGGAATTGGTTTTAGTTCTTTCTGAGTGCTACTTGAAGGAAAAACTCCATGTACTACTAGGTGTCTATACATACCAATTGCTCTGACTTCTTACAGAAAGTGCCAATGATATGCAAACATATCTCTTGGGTTTTCCTTCCTTCCATGCTCTCTCACCCTCCAGCATCTCAATCGGCTACAGAATGAGTGATATTTTTCTGCGGCATCTTCAAATGAATCCAGCATTTGCTTTTCCTTTGTGCTTAAAAATTTACAGGCACTTACACCTCTTCAGAAGATCCTTTTAAATAAGAGCACCAGCAATCTGAAAACCCTGCATGCTATCTCAGTGGCACTCATCAGTCCCTCTCAGCTGCACCAGACCCTTGGGGTGCTCTGCAACTCAGCATCTAGGAGGAAGGAGCTGCTCTAAGTCCTCTTTATCCACAGGTCATTAGGGCAAAAGTCCTGAGGGGAATTTTGTTGTGCATGCAGGAGAAAGTTTGGCGAGCACTTTTCTCTCATCTCTGGTATTCAGAACAAAAAGTGGGTTAAGTAGTCATAGCAACAGAATTGCAACAACTGTCAGAAGAAAAAGACCTGGCTTATCACTCCAAGGGTGAAACATCCAGTAAAATTAAGGAAAATGAATGGAAACAAAGTGGAGGTGCCTGAGGCAAAGGTTTCAGCCACATTTGGAAAGCTTCTGCTCTTGTAATCCAAACCCATTTCCTATTTCAGAACATTACCTGATGCTGTTAGTCTCCACAGGGAGAAAAGGTTCAACCTTGCTAACATCACGGGCACCGCAGATTCAGATAAGCACTTGCAGGGATGCAGAAATGTTGGCCCTGTACCAAAAATTCATCTCTGACAACCACACACACTATAACCACAGATATTGGTGTCACCCCTGCCACTCCAGACTCTTCATACTTCAACACATGGGTGCCATGTGAGCTATATACTGTGCAGGATACATTTTTGATTGCTGCAGACCCAGATACCTCAAGATTGTATCCAATTTTTATGGTTTTTAGAATTCAGTACCTCAAGAAATACTGGACATTGAAGTGACATCATGTTAATAACCTCTTTATCATGAGATGAGACATGGGTACTAGTGATCATCCTTGACCTGAAGGCCTGAAATGTCCCAAACCTCCTATCCTGCCATTTTTACCGGCTGCCTGCACTCAGCTGTTCTAAGTTAACAACCTTGAGGACAGTGGGACAGAAAAACAATGAACGGGCTTAGCAAAGAGATTTCTTAACAAGACCCTTAAAATACAAAAGTCTTAGAAAAGGAAATGTCCCAGGGCACCTCCTTCTCTGCTGAGACCTGCACTGGTTTCGGCAGGACAGGATCCCTCCTGTAATCGCTCAGGGGCAGCTCCTTGGAGGTGTGAACTGATGACTGTTGCCTTTCTAGTTCTGTGTGGCCCTCTCTGCCTCTGCTGTTTGCGCAGCTCAGATGTCCCGTTACGGTACCTCCATCTGCGCCATTATGTGCTTTGCCCATAAGCTAAGAGTGGGGTCAGAGTCTCCTGTCCCCATTCCAGCACAGGCTGCAGTCTGGAGCTAGGAGATGCACCTCAAGCAAGCTCAGGTGGGTGTTCAAGGTGCAATGCAAAATGGTAACCCTTCTTTCATACTAGCAAGTCTCTCCTGCCACGTAAGTGAGAAAGGGCTGTGTTCGACGGTTTCCCTAAGTATATTTAGGAATTAAGTACAGGTCTGGACACTCAAAAAACAACAAGATCCATTTTAAAGGAAGATGGAAATCCATACTTATTTTTTAACATGAAAATGCACAACAAGAAATGAGCAGCTCTTACATTATATATGTATGTACATCTACTTAGTCATTGTCAGATAGTGCCTTTCACCTCCTGGAATTTCAGAGCACTTTGCAAGCATTTCCGTGAACTTTCCCTGTTCAAAGCATGGCTGAAAGCACTCCAGTGAGAGCATCCACCCACGGTGCAGAACACAGCATCTCTTTCCCTGCACACAGATACCTGATACAAGGGTTTCCAACAGCATACAAAAAAGATTCCTGCCTCTAATCGAAAATAAATGAACAGGGAAGGTATGCAATTACCTCAGTGTTGCCATGATTGCAAAACATATCAGAGGATGTTGAATGACAAGGACTGGTCAGGATGGGATTCTCATACAGTAAACACCAAATGCATAAACAGACGGCGTTACAGAAAGCGCATCCTGCACCATGGCTCCAAGACTGCTCCCTGCAGCACTCTTTATGCTTCTGAACGGGAACCCACAACCGGAGCAGGCTTAAATGTGAAATCCAACAGGATCACAAAAATGGGGGAACAGTTAATAGCACATCTGACCTGATGTCACTGAATGGATGAATCAGGCACTTTGAAATACTGGTGTGAATACATAAAAATTAAAAATCCTTCAGCTGCTCACTCACTGACTGCTGACCTGCCTCGAGATATTTGGATTAACAACAGAAAGATGCTTAAAAGACCGGCGAGACAATAGGAGACACAGTGACAAGCAGAAAATCTGTCCCTCCCTGAACATCAAAAGGAATAAGGTGTTTTAGATAAAGACATAATTAAACAAGTAATTTTGGATCTCCATAAAAAGAGTTGAAACATCAAACACAAGGAGAGAACAGGCTTTACTTATAACAGCAAAAAAAAGCTCTATCCATAACCTTTCACTGCAAACTCATTTGAAAACACAGGACTTTACAGATGTTGCGTACAGGAACAGTCAGGGTTTGTCTTCAGTCATATATACAGCTGAAATGGCAAACCATGCATGAATGCGATTAAGAATGACTCATATTTTACCTGCTAGCAATTGTGATTTTTGCACCCCCCTTAACAGTAACATGTCTCCATCAATCAGGAGGAAAAAAAAGAAAGAAAAATAGCTCAACGCTGAAATAAAAACTAACTCTCAAAAAGCCTCTCTTCTCTTGAAGTACTAATCGTACATGGAATATCACTGATGGGGTGTAATCGCAGCATTCTGGATCAGTCGGCTAAGCATGCTAGCTGTGATATTTAAGGGCGATTCAAAGGGTGTGAAATTCGAGAACAGTATTAAACAGATGTATAACAGCTTTGCAGTCATAGGTTAAAACATCTAAACTGCTTTTATTAATATTATGTGTGATAACAAATATCAGTGCCATATTAAAGCTGAGAAGTCTGACATTTGAAAGCCATGAAAGCTTTGAAATCTAAGTTAAAGGATCTGATTCGCCTCTGCCACCAGTATAAATCAAGAATAACTTCAGTGACACGAATAGTGGAGCCATGCAGACTCCAGATTTTTCCTTTTGTAAGAAATGCTTCAAGACATTTTTCCTCCCTGAAGAAAAGGCAAATAACATATTCAAAATTATGTGAATACTCACCACCAAAATCGAATCAGTTTGGTCCAATTTCTACTTTTTACATTCCATAAGTCAAAGTAAAGAAAACAAAGAAAATCACTCTGAGGTGAAAATTTGAAATGGAAGATTGCCTCTTCCTCACTTATCCCATTTCCCTGTTCTCCCCAAACATCACATTTTCTGAAATCAGCAATTTCTTGCATAATACTTAATTCTCAGCAAATTAGTATTCTGCTTGAAAAAAAAAATGTTCCAATAAAAAAAAAATAAATTCTGAGCACTGTTACAGTGGCGCAAGTGAGAAAGAAATCCTGCTCAGGATCTTTACCGCAGCTCTGGGGTCACTTGGCAATCGAGCCTGTTTCCCAAGCAAAGTTAAATAACAAAACACTGCTACATGCAGGAGATTTATGAGAAAGGAAAAGGAATGGAACTAAAAATGCTACTGGTTCTTTGAAAGTCACAGAAGGCTCAGGCAAGCAAGTAATTTTCTCATTTCCTAGGAGGCTCACTGGGAGATCTGGGATACTTTTTGGGGCAAACTGGGAATGCACTTGGAAACACAGGCATTCCCCATCCCTTCCGCATGGCCTGGCCAGTGAGACTGTCTTTGCCCTATTGCTGTGCCAAATGAGGGTAAAGCAGGATGCACACAATCCTCAATAGATGGGAAAGACCAAGAAAAAGTTAAAAAGATAACAGATCTAAAAAGGTGGAGAACTGCTGTTTGAAACATTCCCTCTGACGCTGCACTTGATGCTCTTAATCTAGACTGCCTCATGGGTGACAGGGTCTATAAATAGACATACAGGTACTTGCTGAAATGCACTTTATTAACCAAACGCTTCTATAAATAATGCAAACGTTAATTCAGGAAATGAATGAGCGATCTGCTGATCTCGCAGGCCTATTACTGAGCCCGTTCTGCCAGTTACCCAGAGACCTGCTCCTGAGCAGCGCTGGGTAGGTGGCTACATGGGGCCTCCTGGGCACAGGGATGCTCAGTGCCATGCAGAATAAAGACCAAAGCTGTGAGAAAAACTAGCCCACAACGTACTACCACACCTTCTGGAGATACCCTGCAGATTACACAGGCTTGGAACAGAGAACCACAGGGAAAAGAGCCTAAGATCCCTATTATTTAAAATTATTTATTATTTAAAATTATTCTATGATTCTATAATTCTATTTCTCCAGCTTTTTCGAGTCAGTTTGTAATAAAAAAATTACAGTCTTCCCCTGAACTCTAAAGGTCATGTTAAATTTATTCTAAAGGGAAGCTATCCTATTAGAAAGGATTTTCCCTCTTACAGGAAGAATCTATTACAGATCTTTTTGGTTTCTTTCACTCGGGCTCCTTAGAAGTCTGTGGGACAACGACAGTCAATTTCTTTTTTTTATTCAGCAGCATAGAGTTGACACGTTGGAACAACTATAGTAGAGACTTGTTTGCGTTAAGGGACTTTAAAGCAACGTGGGAAGTATACTGCTTTTTCAAAATTAGCTTTTTAAAATCCATATTATTTTAAACATCACTTGAAAGCTTCACTTTGTGTAAACAAATCCACTGCCAATCTAAAGCACTGGAAGAGCCATCATGTTTGCTGACACATGGCGTTGCGTGGGGGTTTAAAAATAACTTCATTGCACTGAACTTGCCCAGAATCTCTTATTTGCACACCATTAAGTACTTTACAAAGCAGCATCACCTCCTGTATTGTTACCTCTCTCTATTGACACACAGATTAAAGAAAATAAATTGTCCCAAGCCATCAAGCTGAAGGGTGGCAAAGCCTACTGGGGACTCAGATCCTCTCAGTCCACGCCAGGGCTCACCTCACAACACCGTGCTAAACCCCCACATGAAATACTTACTGGTTTCTGCTGTCTCATACTCGCTGTCTCGCAGCAGCTCAAAAATGTCCACTTCCACTTTGGCTTTCCCCACCCGCTCAGGTGCACGGTTGATGCGGTTCTTGGCCAGGGTGATGGAGAGCCTCTCCCCTCTACTGCACTCCATGGGATCATCCAGGATGGCAGCTGTGGGAGCAAAGGTGTTGGCAGCAGTTACACTTGGGAGGGACCCAGCTCTGTGCACCCCTCCCTGGCCCCAGCACCCCTTCGGGATCTCCGCTGCCATGCAAGCAGCTGTCGCGTTGGCACTTCTGCTCATGTCACTGCTATTGTTAGCACATCCTCCCTCCCACGCGTGGCCTTTCCTGCCGCTTCACCCACCTCTCAGGTCTTGCCAGACACATGGGCGGCAAAATCTCTGCAGCAGCAGCTGCGTTACCTGTCGGCGTGCTGCAGCACGACATGGCTGCCTACGCTGCTGGGGTTCTGATGGTACCCAGCACTGCAGCACAGGCATCCGACGCTCGCCCTGGCTGCTCCTACAGAGGGAAATCCTGTTGTGCAGCCCCAACAGCCCGGATCCAGGCACTGCCTCGCATCCCAACAAAGGAAGAGCGTCCCCATATAGCCTCGGTTCGCTCATTTGAGAAAGCGTTGGTACCATGCTGATAGCTGGAATATTTCAGGAAGCATGTGGGCAGCCGTGGGTGGGAAGGACCAAATATTTTTCAAACAGAAAGCACTTGACTCTTGAACTCAGCTCCTGGGCCTGCCCACTCAAATCTGCGTTAGGCAGAGGGAGATAGTGTGGGATATTATTTTTATTTTCTTGACGGAAGGCAAAAAAAAATTGGAGTCAAGCGTTAACCACAGCCTTTCATTATGAGCTGGCACAACTTCTGCACGCCAGTGGGCTTATCCTTGCTAATAGGAGGTCTTCTCCCAGAATGCAGCTATTCAGTCATATCTAGGGAACAGCAGCGTTGGATTTTGTTCTGTATATTAGAAAGGCACCAATGCTTATCTTCCATTCCCAAAAATTACTTCAAAGGGAGCGACGCCATTCAGAACTGCTCAGGTGTAGATGGAGTTGCAGCTCAGTGCCGAATCAGGCCCCGCACCACATAGGTTAGCAAAGCAGGGATTTGTGGGGCTCTGCTGGTTTGTGTGCCAGGGAAATGGGGAACTAACTACAGCAGCTAGACGCCTTGTTGAAGCCATGAAACGTATAATTGTGCTGTGGTCGGTTTGGTTTTGTTTTTTTTTTTTTTAGATACAGAAAACCATGGTGAAACATGTAAATCAGCTGACAATTGGAGTAAAGCATACTGACAACAAACAAAGAGCAAGGGCTGGGAGCAGAGTCCATGGATACACACATTGCGAAGACACAGCTACCTGGGACCACTCCACTGTCAGAGAAGCACAGTGATGTTGTGCTTTGAACCAACCCTAAAACTCAAGGCATAGCCCAGTTTCAATACCCAACTTGCATCCCGTTTCTCAGCCTTGCTATGCTTGTCCCAGCGGGATCTCTTCCCTCATGACAAAAATGGCCACAAGTTGTACCAGAGGAGGTTTAGGTTGGACGTGAGGAAAAACTTTTTCTCCCAAAGAGTGGTCAGGCACTGGAATGGCCTGCCCAGAGAGGTGGTGGAGTCGCCGTCCCTGGCAGTGTTCAAGAGGCGGCTTGATGAGGAGCTACAAGATATGGTTTAGTAGCTGTGGCAGCAATGGTAGTGGGAAGACGGTTGGACTAGATGATCTTATAGGTCCCATCCAATTATGCGATTCTGCACTTCTGCTTCCCGGTCCTGCCCCAACCCCAGCTGTGGAAGCTAATGAGATACCAATTCCACTGGTGAAGCAGAGGTGGACCACACTAGCCTGATTTACATTGTATCCCAATGATATCCACTCAAGAACTCTTCCTACTTTTTTCCAGTTTTATGGGAGCTAAACTGAATTAAGTACTGATAAAGAATTACAAAGCAATACTTCTTGTACGATATGCACAGATGTCTTGGCAAACATTTCCAGTCCTTCAGGCGACACCATCTCCTCTGCTCCGCTAACACGCAAGCGCCATCATTATCTGCAAGGCTAGGGCAGTTAATCTTAATCTCATTATGCAAAAAAAAAAAAAAAAAAAAAAAAGGTTGTGCTTTCCTCTAAGGCCGGGAGTATGGATGACAGGTTTTTTTAAGACATTGATATGGCTAGTGACTGCTCTTAATTACAAAGAAGCTGGGTGATTAAAGTGCCCCAACAAGCAGCCTGCTCGGCTTCCCGCTTCCCTCGGAAAGCAGCAGCAGACAGAAGACAGTTGTGAACCGGCCTCACTTTCTCATCTACAAAACCATGTGGTGCATGTAAACTTTTCACTATGGCCCCGTTTCCAGGTAAAGTACTGAATCTGATGAACATCACAAAATGCTGCTTACTTTCCAGGTGCTGACATAGCAATTAAAGATCACCGGTGGGAGAGTGTATGTCAGCATTCTTAGATGCATTATTTTCTAATTTAAAGCTTCAAAAACATTAAATAGGATAACATTTTAAAGTATTTTCTTCAAATGTCAGTTTTTAAACAAAATTAACTTCCTCTAATGTATAGTTAAACACATTTTAAAAATACAAGAGTCAAAACCAAAGCACTTCAAATTATTTCCTCAGGCCACCTCGACACAAATGTTTGCACAAAGATTTTTTTGTCTCTATTCAGGATGGAGTTTTCCGCTTTTATTTTTGGAAATCTTGAAAACTTCCCTACAGCTGAGGAAAATAAACCAAAACCAACAAATGCTCTTCCCTACTCAGCTCTGATTGAATTTGAACTTTGCAGCTCACCTTGGGAGCAAGTACATGAGGAAGAGGAAAGCGCACACAGCAAGTGGCACATTTTGAAAAGAAAGGGACAGCTGGCCACCCCGAATCTCATGATGGAGGTGGCGGTGGCAGTCCTAGAGCCTAGCCACTACTCAAGCTATATTACCACTTCTCATCTCCCTGCAGGGCGTGCGATAGAAAATCAGCAAAATTTGTCCACTTGCATTTTGGAAGACTAGCTAGCTTTCCCAAATATTAAACCAGCCCCAGAACAGACTAGGTAATGAACAGACTGAACTACTCTTTATTTATTAAAGCTAGCCCATGAAAAAGGTCATTTAATGTTTAAAAAAGGTTGGTTTTAAAACTTCATGTCTTGGGACACAGTGTCAAAGCTCATCTAATAGCAGTATCATTAAGTATGAACTAAAATCTTTATAGAAATTCCCTTTCATCTATTCCTGTCTATTAAGTATGGGAAGATGCATCAAGTAAATCTTTAATCCTGAAAACTTACAGCAAAGTCTTTGAACTTTGTTGGCCTCAAAAATCATTTCTATCTTCCCCATCATAATAAATGTCTCCAGTCTAGACTGCCTTCTCTGTGAAATACGAGAAAAATATTTCAGAGGGAGTCGGGAGCACCTGGGTCTGTGATGCCTGATTCAGGGCTGCTTAGGATTTCACAGGGACGGAGAGTCAAACAACTTAAGTCAGCAAGAACTGGCAGAGGCTGAGTTGTTCTTCTCAGAGAGAACTGGCTGGAAACATCTTTCCCCATGGGATGTTCCAATCCTGATAGATAAACATCCTTTATATAGTAATAATTCTTTTTTTATTCAATGTGCCCAGGTTTTCCTTACACTTAACACAAAACCCACAAGCCCAAAAGGCCACAAAGCACAAGAGTTTATCACTTTGGATATGGCATTGAAAACGGCTGGGTTACAGTTGCTCAAGATTCAAGCAACAAGTGATTTCAATTGTAAATTTCCATTAAACACAAATTTCAAATGCAATACCCAAAGTCAATGATTTAACAGCAAGAACCAGAAACAAGGTATTACTGATAGCAAAAAAAAATGCAAGATGATGTGACAGTGCCCTCTGAGAAAAACAGATTTCAATGACTTTTCTACACATCGTCCTCACCTCACTGATTCTCCAGCCCTTTGAAGCAGGCAGACGTAAGGGGGGACGGGGAGGCAGGAGTCCATGCTCTGATGAGACGTGTGTGTGTGCATGCGTGCACATGTGTGCATGTGTGTGAGTACACACCCGGCCTAAGCCCTGTCCTACAGGGATACAGCACACAGGATGTCTGCAAGGGCCTGGAGCTGGACAAGGAGCTCCCTGGAGATGCAGCATCCCTAAACTCCACCAGTCCCAGCCCCACAGCCCATGCACAGGTGCTTGCCCCCACGCAGAGGGAGAGCGGGGCGGTGGCACCTGGCTGCAGCGTTCTCACTCCACTCGAGCAGAGCACAGCCACAGCAGCGCGAAAGGCAGATGCTCAAACTCTTCTGCCTCTTCTCCTCTTACCCTGGAGAAACTTCCCCAGGAGGAGGAAAGTACCTTCATTTCTCACCCCGAACTCTTCAGTCCTACACTCCTTTTCACCAAAACAGCAAACGAGGGGACAGGCAGTGCTGTCAGCTTGTGTGCTGTCAGTGCTGGAGACAGCTATCCTCCTGGAGCTGGGCTGAGGCACAGCAACCCATCCTACCAAGTGCACCAGCCAGTTCACAGACAGCACTGAGGTTTAATCCTCTCCGCCCTCAGCTGGGTTTCAACCAGTGCTAAAAAAAGCAGAAAGCCTCCATTCTCCCATTCCCCCAAGCCATGTGGCTCCCCAGAGTGCTACCCGCCACCAGCCAGACTCACAACATATGCACTCTGACAAGCCTAATACGATTGCAAGTTTTACTACTTATCACTACTTAATTCACGATCCAACCAAGATCTAATGAAGTAGCATTTTATAACAATAACAGGGAACAGATGTTACCAGGAGGTTTATACACTGCTACAATAAACAGTGTTCAGCTGACCTTTCCCTGTTCACTTTATTAAGTATTGCCACGTTTTCTCAGATGCTTTTCATACCATTGAGATGTAAAGCCATACTCAAAGACACAATCGCCATCTCAACTCATCCCTTGAAGACGTAGATTTAGCAAAGCACTGGCTTAGTAAACATGATATTTCACTGTTCATAACCTGTCCCTCCAAGTTAAAAAGCTATAAAGCCATCCGCA
Organism: Tetrax tetrax; assembly: GCA_009806455.1. Lineage (NCBI taxonomy): Eukaryota > Metazoa > Chordata > Aves > Otidiformes > Otididae > Tetrax > Tetrax tetrax. Next base: position 737,521 of record WHYT01017892.1, read on the forward strand.
ATATTTCTCAGGTGTCTGTTCTGACAGGTTAAGATCACACATACAGCCTCTTCTGATTTATACTGCAAACACACTCCTCAAATCCTCTATGTTCCCATTATGAATGGATGCTCAAATAAAGAACTGTAACCTCAGCTCAACCAGGTTCAGACACCTAGAAGATCCAACACCTACCACTAGAGCCGATCAGCCTTCAGTTTCAAAACCAGGAACCCTTCAGGTCAAAGGCATACCAGAAAAACATCCCATTCCTGAAACACCGATGTCCTGCTCACAAGTATAGGCCTCAGCAATGCCCTGGACACGGAGGAATCACCCCATTCCTCCACGTCACCCCTTCCTCCTGCTCCTTGACCACTCTTATAGCAGAGACTCACCTGCAGCTACTCCTGACTTTGTTAACCCCAAGCTAGCTCCAAAACCACGAGGCTGCAGCTTCACAGAAGGGGGCAGTTGATTAAAAATGGTTCCAGGACTGCCTTGTTCTGCACAGTTCCCCTCTGCTGAATCCAGTATCAACCCTTCAGGCTGTCAATACAATAAAGGATAAGAAATTTGCACACTTCCTCATTACAGGGCTGTCAAGTATAGCTCCAGTGGAGAAACGGGTGTGATTGTGTTTCCATCCTCATCTCAGAAGTGCTGCTTAAAAATAAAATAAAATTTTATTCATCAATATGCCATTACTCTGAGAGGAAAGAGGATCTCATCGAGGAAAAAGAAAATCTGAAAACATAAATTCTCCTTCACAAAGAGACTTGATAATGTTTGTCTGATCCGTGCAGCAGAGGGCTATTTATTGCTCTTGGCCAACATTTGAAATCTGCATTTAAATGGAGCTTCCCTCTCATTTCTGCTATCCAGAGAGAGTGAATTCAGGAGAGAGAAAGAAGGAGAGACACGATAAAAACAGCTGAGGGCTTTAGTTTCTTCTGCCTGAGACACAACCTCTCTTTTCTCTTCTTTAATAACTGCTTGGTGTACATAAAATCAGAATAACGTTCTCTGAGACCACGAGTTTCCAGGAAGACAGAGAATGCCGTCACACTTCTCCTCTGTCCTTCCTGAGCCTGCGAAGGCGACGACCTGTCAACGCCAGAGCTGTCACAGTGCTGGGATGCGAAGCCTCAGTGGGGGCAGCTCATGGTTGTGCCCCAGCAAACACTGTCCCTCTGGGCCAGGCAGGTAACAGCGCTGCCGGACTCCTCTTCCCTCCCGCACGCACCCAGGTGAAACAGAGCTGGCTGTTGCTATCCAGAAAGGGGCAGGAGGGGGAACACCCTGCAGCTGCCATTCTGCAAGACAGGTCTCATCTCATCTCTTACTCCTTTGCTTCACATGTGGGAGGAAAACACGCTAATGAGACAAGGTCCTGCTCTCCCCATAAAGATCATCTGCTTTTCCGAATACAAATTTCGCTACCAGGCAGGCTGCAAACACCCTTAGCGTGAAGACAGAAGCAAAAGAGTACAAAGGGACAAGAAAGGGATCTGAAATGGAAACGTCCTGTCCAGAGCTGGCTAAAGCAATCTGAAGCCATCCTCTCATACAAAAGCAGGGCAGCAAACCGAAGTCCTTTAAAATCAACAGGGAAACTCCTACAGGTTTCCACAGCCACAGGCTTGACACACACTGCAGCTATGGATAAATCCTGATCTGTGGATTCAAATAGCGTTTGCAACCAGGTAAGTCCTACTTAATCCTCTCAAAAGCCTGTCAAGAGGCTTCTCAAAAACGAGGAGAGAAAAGCAGAGAGGAGAAATGACTGCTTTAACCTTCCTGAGGTGTAAGGTCAGGGCTGAGGCAGGGAATAAATTATTATGGCTCTGAAAGAAAGGGACCACCAGCAGGACAGGCAGGAAGAACGAACAAGAAGGGCTCTCCATCTCATGTGGGCAGGGTTTTGTGGACAGAGAGGGAAGGAGGTGAAGGTCTAATGCTAAAACCGGAATGACAGGAAAGCACGGTGGGACACCTTTCACTGAAGGCATCCCAAGAGCCACAGACACCATCCAGAGATGTTGCTACCAAGAGCACATGGAAGCAGTTGGGTACCAGGAGGGACGAGCCTCTGGGGGTGTCAGAAATCTTCCAGCAAGAAAACGGGCAATTCCAGCCACCAAGAGCCTGTTTCTGCACGTGTGTATGTGATGTGGAGGGATGCCTTTTTGTTTCCCTGAAGCTTTGCTCACAGCAGGAGGTATTCATAACAGTGCTCTGTGGTGCAGATTTCTGCATCTCTGGAAATCCTACCTGTCAAACTGGACTGCAGATTGCCACAAAATTTGAGCTACTGGATGGAAACTTATCCATATCCACACAAGGTCAGCAAAGTGTCTAAATCTTATTTTCTTCAGAAACTACCCTAAAAACACTGACCAAGGTTGGGAACATAATTTTCCTGTCTGTCTTTCGTTTCAGTGATGTCAAGCTGAGTTTTAAGAGGAACTTTTTCTGCCCATTTTCATGGTCTCAGGCGACCAGCAGCAGCTGTGGTTTTTAGGAGGAGAGCCCTGGGAAGCCCCAGTGGGGCCAGTAAACTTGGCAAGACCAGGAAACAAGCAAGAACTTAATTAAGTCAGTGGAGAGTATAAATACAAGAAAAATAACCACACGAACCCCAAGTGCCACTTCCAGGCAAACAGAAAGAATGAGGAACGCAGAAACAATGTCTAAAATTCTAAGGGTGGGGGGGGGAGCCAATAAACAAATGCAGAAAGTCTGCTAGGATTTATAGTTATAATCATAGATTTGAGAGATGGCAATGCACAATGCAGCTGTGGGACCCTGCGTCTGAGAGCAGGCAGCAGCCAGCAGTGTGGGAAACGGGCTACCACAAGATGGGGAGGCAGGAAAGGAAATTGCTGCAGAACCCCAGACAACACAGGGCATTTTCCTGGTGTCACATTCACAATAAGCAGGCTCTGTACCTACAAGACGGATGACCACAAAAGCCCAGAGCTCCATCTCCAGAAGTGGCTGTATTTCAGCGGCAGCCACGGCTATTCCAGCACACACGCAACTCTGCACTACTTTGGTATTTACTGACTGACAGCGACGTAAGGAGAGGAGCATTTCCAAAATGACCCTTCGCCTTTTGCGGAGGGAACCACTTATTGAATAGCCAGCATGCTTCAGGATTAAAGGAATCTGGGGCCCCTCTAAAGCCGATGGATTTCCATTTATTTAAGTGGGACCTTAAGTGACCATTGCGTCCAGTTCTGGAGTCCCCAACATAAGAAGGACACGGACCAGTTGGAGAGGGTCCAGAGGAGGGCCACGAAGATGATAAAAGGGCTGGAGCACCTCTCCTATGAGGCCAGGCTGAGAGAGTTGGGGCTGTTCAGCCTGGAGAAGAGGAGGCTCCGGGGAGACCTGATAGCGGTCTTCCAATACCTCAAGGGGGCCTACAGGAAAGATGGGGACAGGCTGTTCAGTAGGGCCTGTTGTGATAGGACAAGGGGTAATGGGTTTAAATTAGAAGGAGGTAGATTTAGATTAGATATTAGAAAAAAATTTTTTACAATGAGAGTTGTAGAGCACTGGCCGAGGTTGCCCAGAGAGGTGGTGGATGCCCCATCCCTGGAAACGTTCAAGGCCAGGCTGGATGAGGCTCTGAGCAACCTGATCTAGTCAGGGATGTCCCTGCTTCTTGCAGGGGGGCTGGACTAGATGACCTTTGAAGGTCCCTTCCAACTCTAACCATTCTATGATTCTATGATTCCATGATTTTCCTCTTAACCCTTTCTGGGATCTTACCATTTACAGAGCATTTGCTCTTCTTTCAGCATCTCCCTATTTCAAGGATGTTAGGGCTTTGGCACCAGTTGCTGATTCTTCCCAGGCTGGCAAACACCAGTGCATTGCAGAGGATGCACAGCTAGGACCAAATGATGGAGTACGTAAGTGCCAGGCCCCAGTTCCAGGGCTTCCCCCAGCCAGCTGATTAATTGCACACACAGAGATAGCAAATAGCCTTGGACTTATCCCCAATGTCAAGGTGAGAAGGGGAAAAAAATTGCTGTAGCAATGGGATCTAGAGTTTTGCTTTCACCAATACGGAGAGCTCTAATCTTGTTACAAATCATTAGCTATTGCTGCTATTGCAAATCTCTGAAAGATGGATCCACAGACAAGGACCTACCATGCTGGATGTAGATACCAGATATGATAATTCCTTTAAAGATATGAGACAAACAAACATTAGGTAGAATGACTTATGACGGATGAAGAGGAGGCACAAAGAGATAAAGCGACTTCTCAAGGTTTTGCAAGACCACATCGCAAATAAACAGAGTTAATATGCCAAGAGCCTTCAGAAACCGTTGTTTCACACCTTAGCCTTTTTACTTGCTGCCACTGAAACTTGACACAAGTGCATCACAAAAGTCAAGTAAGCACTATGAACAGCTTTTGGGAGATGGGAACCTCCAGAAGCAGAAGCATGTTAAAATAAACATGTATGAAGAAAAACGAAGAGCAGGGTCAATGCTACACTGCTGAGCACAGCATGGATGGAAAATTCAGACTACATTTGGAGCCTTTATAGTCAGCGGAGAGGGTCAGGACCTACAGGGCAATTCAGAGCACCTAAATCAGGGAATAACTTTTCCCTAGCAAGTTGGCCTTTACAGCCACTGCTTTCTATGCACCTGCTCCATAGGAAACCTCACTGCCTACTTCTCACCACCTCCCTACCCCCACATGGCCCAGATATTGATGCACAGATGTGCAAAGGAAGAGAGTGTGGCCTAAGAGTAGGAGGTCATCACAGAGATACTGAGTGGAAGATGAACAGGGGTAGGAAAAGGTGGCATTGGAAACCTCACCCCTATCACAGAAGATCCAGATGTACTAACCTACATGAAAGAGTCTGATCCAATTATGAAACAATGACACCTGAGCCCTTCACTGACACGCCTCAGGATTGTTTTAATCTCTTTGCTTTACTGTTAGAACAAACAACTTTTCCTGCTGAGTCACACTGAAATGAGATGCTAAAGAGCTGTCACACCAGATGTGGAAGCCCTTCACATCCAATATCCATCAATCTACACAGCCTCTATTTATTTATTTTTTGCCACTCAGCCTTCAGCAATTTAATAGGTTACTTTAATGTCTTCCTGCGTTTCCTCTTTAGTGTGTTCTGCTCACTGCATTTCTTTCCCCCGACGACTTCTCCCCCTGGAGTCTGGATGGGAAAACAAAATGTGAATTTTACCTGGACTCTGAAATGGTTTTCCATCCATCTTAGCAACAAACTGATAATTCATCTAATCTCAGTTTGTATAGTTGTTCACTAAGAAAACGATGATGTGCTACCGGAAAAGAACTGCTTTTTCTTTCTTTCCTTGTGTACATAGCGGTTGCCTGTTCAACCCCAAATCAGCACCTGTGCCCACCTGCCTTGCACTGAATCCACACTGCGGGTGAATGCGTGACTGCAGAACTTCAGTGCCCAAGCCAAATGGTCAATTCTGAGAACAGCTCAGCCACACTACCGAGATTTCCAGAGACCCATCTTCTGCCTTGAACACTAAGCCTTCTGGCACCTCCTGAAAATTCCACCATCTTTAACACAACCTGTGAGTTTCTCAAATATTCATCCTCCCAATACCCTCATGAAGCAAAGAAACACTACTATGCCCATTTTTGAAGAGGTCAAGAAACCCGTGGATACTCAGGAAGGTTGAAATGAACTAAGATCTGAATGTGCACCAGTCACAGTACATTAAACTCCCATGCGGATGCTCTCGTTTGGAGAAAAAAAAAAAAGCAGCCTCATTTTGTTGTTAAATGGCTTTTTGAGAGAGGGGATCTACAGAGACCTAAGTGACTGAAGAGATTTGACGATGTTGTGTTACTGATGCACAGTAACATTCCCGCTCGAGGCACTTTGTCTTAGCATCTTCTGGAGACTATCCCTATGTGGGGTGACAAATACTGCCTGGAGAATCCTTGGCCCAACAGAGAATAACCACAAAATCCTTAAAAGTTAGTCAAACTTGTCCCAAAGAATCTGTGAGGTTTCTACTACAATGCTCTTCAATGTAGGTAAAGAACAACTTTTAGGCAAACAGCTTTTGCTTTCAGCTTGGGAGCTCATTACGGATTCCCCTACATCTGTGCAATGTGGAAAAGTTTTAAATATGCTACACAGAAACAGGAAAGAGCGAGAGAAGGGGAAGAAAAGAAAGCAAAAAGAAGAAAAGGCTCAGCTGCATAAACTAAATGAAATCAGACACAAAAATTCTTAGTGAACAAGGCAAAAGAAAGCCAAAAGAAAAGCTACTCCAGGCACTCAGATGCTAGGTATGATGGATGAAGCAGCAGGCTAATGCAGGAGTGGCTATTGCGATTGGAGAGGAATGGGTACCAACACGGGGTCATAAATGAGATATATCAGGACCAGCCACACTTGCAAAGCAGGAGCTGAGTGGAGTGAATTACACGCCTTGTGGTTTGTTCTGATGCTTCTTAGAGAGGATACTGAACTAGTTACACTAATGCAGCAAGGAAATGGATCAGGTTCACAGTGATAAGCTTAATTAAACAACAGAGTTATCCATAGGCTGTGGTTTATGTGATAAATAAGCAATATTTAGGTTGATTAATTAAAGTAATGGTTCAGACCATTAAATCCTCCTACTTTCAACCACTTTAATGAGGATACCTGGAAGAGCTGAAACCTGCCACAGACATTTTGACAATTGCGAGCCTGAGCGCACAGCGGAGGGGAGGGCAGGAGGAGAGGGAACCTTGCCAAGGCGCCCTCCCGCTGCGAGAAGGCTGGGACCAGCTTGCATTTCAGTGGGTGGTCCAGGCTTCTCCGCTGGGCGTTTGCTCTTGCTGCTGTTACATGAAGAGTTAGAGTTGCTAGCCGCAGGTGGCACCACATTCTTCCTCATTCTCAAAGTCTGTAAAAGGCATCCTAACACTGAAAACATCTTCGAGACAGCGAGCTGTGTCAGTGGCCCTCATGGATCCATTTTTTTTTTCCTTTTTCCCAGCTAGAAGAACTTGCCTGGAGAAAAAGGACTGCTTTATCAGTCTCTCATCCTCTTCCCATGTAAGAGATGTCTGGGGCCACCTCTGGGACAGCAAACTGCTGTCACACCATCAAATGCCCAGACCTCTCCCACTGTCACCCCCTCCTTGCCATCCCGCTTACTTCACGAATCACAGCCCGAGCCTCCGCGCTCAAGCTAACGCCATGCAGAGCTAAAAGGGTAAAATCCCGGCCCTTATGAAAGACTTCGCTCCGTGAGACTTGAGGTTTAGGGACAAAATTCCCATTCAAGCACTGCTCTGAACTGGGGTGAATCAAGACTCATGTCTAACACTTACTCTAATCAGAATATTATCAAAACAGGACAGACCCTTTTTGCCATCTTTTTCACCTCCCTGCTCCTTCCTCCCACAGCCTGAGATGTTTTACACAGCTCTAGTATTTCAGAGAGTGGCCCAGTTGCTCTGAAGTGAAAAGCCAGCTTGGGAGGCTATGGTTTGCTCAAGCTCATCTATCACATCTGCTCACAAACCCAGTGGTTGTTAATAATTAGAGCTGGTTAAATTATTGTTACATTTTTACAACAAGTAGAATATTATTATCATCCTTTCCTGCTACCCCCCAACCCCTCCTCATGAAACATTCAGTAATCTGTTCTGCTTCCTGCAAAACAGCTGGGCTCATGCTTTGTGCAAAACACATTTTCTGCCTGTGGAGCACAGCCACAGCCTGTTCACCTTAGCTATACCCAAGCACAGAAACTGCCTTTTGGCTTGACCTGACCTGCCAGGACAATCCCTGCGGTGCACGGCCCATTACCCTGTCGCATGACCACGCGTGGACAGCCATATGGGTGGAGTGCGCGTGGCTACTCCTGCCAAAAGCCGCTTACGAACCCTGGGATGGGAAGATATGGGATTTGGTTATGCAATGTGCATGCAGCTAATATCAGGAGAGAGACAGTCACTAAGTACAGCTGCCATTATCCTCTTGGCTCGCACTATTAAAACTCACTTGGTACTTGGAACAACACTGTAGTCACCTTCCACCAGTGTGAATTACAGGTGGAGAACAGGAGAAGTTCTCTGAGGCTACAAGATCACATGATCTGTTTGCTTGCTGCTCTTCATGGGATGTGAATCAACAATGCTGCAATAGGACATTTGACATCGACTCTGGAGGGAGCCAAGACGAGGCCCTAAGTCACTAATGAGCCCATCAAATGGTCCCAACAAATTCTGTGAGGGTGATTATCAGCTCCTTCACCTCTCCCGGTCTTTTCCCTTTCTCTTAACATAATCTTACTAGATTGGGAACTGACTAATAACAATAATAATAAAATAAACCTCATTTACTATCAGTTGCAGGATTGGGGCTATTTTCTCCATTTATTCACCATCACAGAAATTGCCTTTTAAATGTATAACCATGATTGCGAGGGTCCAGTTATTACCCTGAAACCTCGCATTTTGATACATCCAATGTTGTTCTCTTATATAAATAACAGTTATTACTGTAAAGTGATTTTCTCCTTTCTGTCCTGGCAAAGAGTTCCTGCAGGAGATGGCAAAGAAAATGGGTTCCATTAATACTACACTTAGGCCCTGTTGCTTTCATACTTTAACTCCCAGACACTCTTCTAATGTGTCTTTAAACAAATGTCATTTATTCCACAACTTTCTGGCAGCTGTTCTTCCCTATCTTCTCCCCTTCCTTTCCCCCAATACCTTCTCCCATGAAGCAGGAGCTCTTCCTCCCCTGACTCATCAGTGGGTGCTGTGCTCCTGCCAGTCAGGGAAACTCATTTCAGCTCTCGTTCAGGCAGTTTGCTGGTAATTACAAGAAAAATATGAGAGCCCACAATCAGGAAACACACATCAGAGGGAGCTGTGATGGGAGGATTTCTGTCCTCCCTGAAACCCTGCAGTAAGGATCACAGGATGACTTTGCTGAAGAGGTTATTCTGAACTAATCCGAGGGCGGCAGTCACCTCAACAGAGCTGGGTCCTTGGGCAGGCTCTTAGCACAGGGAAAATGCTGCTGGCAGACAGCATCCTCTCTTGCGCAGACTACAAATGCAGATGTCACTTTTATCTGATTTGATGACGATAAACAAGGCTGTTGTTTTCACTACACAATCATGGGACTACGGGGTCTGCAACTATCAACGATTTGCACAGGAATCCTTGAAACAGCCTATACCCCTGCCTGCAGTGCTCCAGGCAAGCCGCTCTGCCGGCATTTCTCAGCAGCGAGAGGGGAAGAGCTGTCACCTCCACTGCATGGGGAGCAGAGGCAGAACACGGATACAGCCCAATTCTGCAGTGGCATTTAGACACCAATCCTGCCCCTGAGGGGGTAGAATCCCACCTATTTCAAGGATATAGTCTCTGTGGGAGTTTTATCATAATAGGAGTCACATACTTAAAAAGCCTCAAGGGACTAAAGGATCTGCCTGTCTTCTGGGAGAGGGAATTGAACATGCACCTTCCAAATCTCGGAGCACACAGCCCTGTGCCAGCCCAGGGCTGGCAAATGTTCTCCGATGGCGCGGTGCAGTATGCGGTACGCCCGCGCTGCACCATGCGGTACGCCGTGCACCAGCCAGCTCGGCTCTGCCGGCATTGCTGGGGTCCTGCTCACGCTGCCAAAAATGCCAGGCCAGAATGTCCATCCAGGAAAGGGAGGACACACTGACCTTCTAGTAAAGGCAAAAAAAATGTTTTCCAGACTAATTAAGCTAATTAAGGCTAATTACGCACTAGCCATGAGGCACATGGGCACAGAACCAGAGTTCCAGGAAAGGGTGCTACATTCTGCTTACAAGCTCAGTCCTTGAAGACACAGCACCCAAGAAGCCATCGCCCTTTCCCAGGATAATTGGTAAGGCAGTGCCTCAGGCGAGCAGCTCCCCCATACAATGTGCCGGTACATTAGCTATGACATTCTCAACAGAGCAGGATCCCTCACTGAAAAACTCATTTTCATAAATGGGTTAACAGCGAGACGAAGCCACAAATGTGACCTGGAGATAAAGAAAACAACCTTCGCAGGGTATCCACTTTAGAGTTACTGATTTTCCCCTGCATCTACCACTACTGGTATCACAAACAGCAAAGATTAGTATTTTGAGTTACCTCATGTAACTTCTGGACATCTGGACTTTTCTGTTGTCTCCACTTCCCCCAAGAGTTATGACATTCCCTCTACCCTTTCTCAGTTACAGCCTCTTCTTCATTATCATCTGTCAAGTTCAATTAACATGTGCACTGACATTAGGAAAGATTATTTCTGAAGCCTCCTGTGAGATTCAGTTGACAGGAGCCTCCGCCCTTGAGAAGCGCGAGTAAACTCCTCAGCAGATTGCCATCGCTCTTCAAGCAATGCTCCCCAGGGAGCCCCAGCGCACGCAATGCCCATTTTGCAGCATCTCCCTTTGGTGGCAAGGGAGGATGCTTTGTATATTGGAGAACATCTGACTGTGACTGCTTTTTGAAGGTAGAAGTCCAGGATCTCTGAGGGCCTCTGCTCACACAAATGTCACCAAACCTCACAAGCACACCTCCCCATCCTTTGTTTTTCCCCAGCTCCTGCTGTTCCAGTGGCCAAAAGGAGGCCATCAGAGGTTCCCAGGAGAGAAGAAATTACACTCTCCCACCTTTTGCCGAAGTCCCACCCCTGCTTCTGCAGAAACAAGATCATCTCCCCTTTCCCAATCAGCTGCCTACTGGGATAAAAAGATTTCAGGCCAATAATTTGGTCGTTTGCAGGTGCCTCCTCTGAGCTGTTTTCCTCTCTCCAAACTCAACATGCCTTTCATAAAAAACACTTGGCCGTGTTTCCTGTGCCCCTGATTAAACAGTTAATGAGGAATCTGGATAGAGCAAAATCCACACGAAATTAAGGCAACATGAGCCACTACGTCACTCCTATTTTAAACAAGAGAAAGCATAGGAAAAAAATCCAAAACATTTCCCTTGGGAAAAGTGGCAAAAAGCTTCAGGGGAAGAGGTAAAGTGCTATGGACACCACTTATCCTGGGGAACACATAGCAGAGGTGTTACACTACTACATTTTCTTAACACAGTGAAGCATGCTAATGATCAGGAATATGACCTGGAGCTAAGTAATAGCCTGAGGTCATCTGGGAATAGTCTCTAATGCAACGGGTTCTGACTGTGCCCCTTCTGCAAGAGTTGACTTTTTGCTGTTTCTTTAGGTGGATAACTTTGGTGCAAGGTTGTGGTTTTTTTTCTTTTTTGTTTGTTTACTAGGAAAAAGTCATATAAATAAGTAAAAAAAAAAGACCCAGATAATTTTTTGGCATGAGAACCCCTAATGATATCTTCTAGGCCAAAACCGGTGATTTTCAAACCATGAAAATAAATTAACGTGTCTCATGAAAATAAGCCCAGTAAACAGGTTTTTTTCAAGGCATAGAGAAGGCTCTCAGTACATTGGAAGCCTCTAAATGTACATTTTCTTTTGCGTTTTGATATTTTTGCAGGACCTCTTGGTCTGTGACCCGAGCTGTGGGATGTTACTACAGTACCAAGTACAGGATATTAATCACTTGGCCATTACTTTATTTTTTTATATAACCAAAATCCAATAGGTGTTTGTGTGCACATGTATAAATAAATGATGGAAAGACAACTTTTGTTTAAAATCAAACACCAGGCTAAGGAGACTCTAGCCCTACCAAGGTTCTATCCCTTTGCTTAGGGGAGCTTAGAAGCAGCTACCCTGTCTCCCCTCACTCTGGAGAAGGACCTCGCGAGTCCCAGACTCTGAGACCTCCAACAGACCTTCCTTTTGCAACTATTTCAAGAGTAGAGTAGGTACACCTCCATTTTCCTTCCCTCAAACGGACATTAAAATCCACCACGTACCTAGACGAAAAGGTTGGCAATATCCACGGCTCAACACTGAGAGCTTCAATTAAATCAATTAGCGTCCCCATACATGGCTAATATTGGAGACATAGGAGAGGTTTTATTATCCAAATAGAAAATCAGTTTGTGTGTCCAGATGGTCACTGGAGGCACTGTAATTATCATACTATCACTGTAACACTGCCTGTTTGGGCCTGTTTCAATGGCATCAGCCCTGTTTATCTGCTTGGAGGAGAGCCTGGGCCATCTGGGCAAGATGAGGTTCATTGTCTGCCTGGCATCCATGGGATAAACACAGCTCCCCCACTCACTCAACTGCCATTTATTAATATCGACTCTGAAAAGGGGTGAGAGTGACATGAACGGACTCCTCACTGAACAGCAGCTTAAGAAGCCTCTCGGCACAGGAGGATGCCCCAGGGAGGTGCTGGACTGGGCACGGCACGGCTCCCAGGCCCTCACCGCCCTCCCGGCTGCAAAGGGATGCCCAGGGCTCTCTGGAGGTGACAGGGCAAGGTGTGGAGGGAACCCTGGCCAAAACCCCAAACCCTCCCATTTTCTACTCCTCGTCATGAGCCTGCAAGCACTGAGGAGCCAGCAGGGTTTCATCTGCATGCCACCACCACCTCTGATTTGTTCTTCAGGCAAGTCCACTAGTTTTAAAAAAACCTAGTGTTTTTTAAAGGCAGAAGGCACAAGACAGACTGATGAGCTCCTGCCTGCCTGTCCATACTGCTCTTCCTTAGGTGATGCAGCCCTTGAAAAGGGCGAGAGCAAACGGGAGCCTTTAAGGCAGCTAAATGAATAGCTATGCTTCCTGTGCTACAAAGGCGCTTAAAACCCACAAAGGTCCAGCCCCAGCCATCAAGTGAGCAGAATGCACGTGGGACCGGCTCAGCCATAACTTCCAACTGCACACCAGCTCCTCACCTCAGGTTATAATGACAGGAAGGGAATGCTCACAGCCCGTTAATTCTCTAGCTACTTTTAAAAATCTCCTATTCGTCTCCTCATGTCATCTCCCTGTCTGAAAAAGCAGAGGGATTGATCCTTCTATTCTCACACTCTTTATATCTAGTGCAATCTGTGAGCAGCAGAAATTTTCCCTCATTATGGGTCTATGCATTAAACACATGTGGCTATGCACAGGACAGTCACTGCAACACAGCTATTAAAACCAAAAGAAGTAAAAACACAACAACGTTTGTGTGTGAATGAAAAACATTACGAAAGGACCTTATTATTAGAAAGACAACAGGGAAAATTTTGTAAGATGAGAAGCCCAATGTAGTTCTGCTAGGAGTGAAACAGGTTACAAAAGCGAGCCTGTGTAAATGGATGTATCATTCTCTCCTGACATGACATTGCCTCAATTAAGTTTTCTTATTGAGGTAACCCAGAGGCAGCACAGCGAGGTAACAGATGGGAAAGACTGCCTGTGAGGGTAAATGCAGAGTTTTCCTGTCAGGAGTTACATAAAGCAATTTATTGTTCTTTTTTTTTCTCTTGCATTCAGTGTTTCCGACGAGGTCAACAGGGAGGGAGCAGAGAAAGCCTGGATTCAGATTTCACACATCAGAGGGAACACAGTCAAATCAAAAAAGCTATGGGAGCAGTAACTGAGAAATTATATATGCGCTTTTTCTCACTTCCAGCACTATTTCTTTATTTTCTTTAAAACTGTCACATGAACATAGTTTCCATGAAAAAAACATAAAGCTCTTCTACATTTCCCAGTGCTGTGCTCTGATGGTTTGCACCTATAAAGCAATCGTCCCAGCCACTGCCAAGGGTTTACCCACTCTCCATGAGACCAGGACGTCTGCGGGCACCCACAGCTCTCCCTTGCGATGAGGGGTTCCTGTAGTGTCCCGGGGACCTGCTGTGGGCCAGGGACAGCCGCGTGATGGGGGCCCAGCTGGGTGATGAACCCAGGGATGGAGGTTTTTCCCAAGACGAGCAAAGGCAGGGTCTGAAGCATCAGCCTGACCACCCCCAAGAGAGGCTGCAGCCAGCAGGTATTTCAGAGTCCTTCCTTACTTTTTCTTTCTAATGCAGCAGCAGCTGCCTGAGGTGATTTTTCAGTAGCTGGCCAGAAAGCTGCCAGTTTCCCTCACATATAGACCTCACAGAGCTTGCTCATCTCCATGTTGTCTTCAGGCTATTGCAGTGGGCTTCCTTTAGAGACCATCCTGAAATCACTCCAGAACTCTCTCCCATCCCCACTCTTTGTATTTCATATTAATTTAATCAACAGCAATAGAAACTTGAATCCCTGCCTTTAAGTTTCTGAGCTCATTCACTCTTAGGATTTTCCTTTCCAAAAAAAAAGCTCATTTAACCTGATGTTCTTAATTCTTCCCACCCCACAAGACAAAGGCAGAGATTTGCACAGCTTTGGCACAGATTTGCCAAGGCCCCAGCAGTCGGTCTGCAGGGGAAGCCAACAAAAGCCACCGCTCTCTCGTGGAGAGGCTGGAGGACTCGTAGCCTGTTCAGGGTTTCACCTCTTCCCTCTGTGCCCTGGCCCTTCTGGCAGCTGAAGCACATCGACTTGATATCAGCGGAATGGCAGGGATACCCCTCTATTAAGAGCCTGTCAGCTTACATGGGCCCACAGTAGTATGAGCTGCTCCTCTGGAAGGCTTTTGAGGAGGTTTATCCCTTGCTGCAGTTAATCCATCAGCCATGCAGAGCCTTTGGCTGGGTGGTGGGGGCTTTCCCGGCAGTTTTCCTGGTGATAATCCTACATCTGGGGCTGGGCGTGTGTCCGGCTGTTCCAGATGTTAGGAAAATCCCGGGGAATGGAGCACAGTCTGAACACAGCCAATATGCAAGCACCTTCAGAGGCTTTCCCTGGCCTTGTTTAGCTATCCTTTCTCCTCCTCGCTTATTTTTGTGTCTGCTGCCAGTTCTGTGCCTCAGATCCTCCAGAGCTGAGAGCAGGACCCCTTCCTCCATTTGCAGGGATGGAAATAGTTTCCCCACCAAGCAGAAGCAATGCTAGCAATCTCATTTCCTGCATATCTTTAATTTTAGTCTTGAATATATATTGCTTACTTAAATGGAGAAAAAGGAGTCGCATGCCTTACAAAGCTTAAGCACAGCTTCAGCTCTGCAGTGGGGACACGTAAAAGTTTGCGAGAGACAGACCTACACTGGTGACAGAAACACGAGAAAGTGCTCTCATGGCCCAGGGACACAGGGAGGCAATTCCCAGGCACAGGGGACAGCACAGGGTGATCCATGGTCCCTCCCAAGTTCATCCACTACATGCCTGCTCCAAGAGCCCAGCGGGGTCAACGGAACGCCCTCCTGACAGCATGGCTCAGCACTGTCCCCAGGAAGCAAAGACACAGCCAGCCGCTCGCACCCAGTAACAGTGGCCCAAGACGCTGGGTGACAGCAACTTGATTTGGGCACGCATCCATGGGGCCAGGGATGAGCACAGGGACCTGTCCCAGCTGTTCAAGGAGAGAGGCAGCACTGCCACTTCCCCCACGCTCTACAAGCTGGATGCATGGAGCATGCTGTTTGCCAGCGGCTTAGAGCGTGCAGGGATGCAGCTCAGCCTGGAAGGGCAGAGGGGACCGCTACCTCCAGGCAGGCAGAGACCAGTTATTTCAGCTATGTGGAGGAGGAGCAGCGGAAGAAGGAAAAGCGTCAGCATTGCTACAGATCTGACAACCGCAGCCTCTGTCCTGCATGCCTCCCTTCTTGGCCAGGGCAGATTCAGTTATTTTTTTGTAAAACCCCCTTCTCCTTTGTGTCCAGGTCTTTTCACACAAACTTTACGATGTCTTCAGCAAAGCTATGCACCAGGCTATATTTTGCAATAACCAAGACAAATGGTACTAGAATAATTCAGACTGCAGGCACGGCTATCATTAATATTCTTGTTTTTACTGCAAGTGTGCAAAATTCACACCATGATTTTTAAAAAGCCTGCTCTGCCGGCCAATGGAATCTTCCTGACTTTGATCCCCGAGAGGGAAAGTGGGAGAAGAACAGATGTTTTCCTAGCTCAGCTTTCTCCTTGTTCCACTCCCTCAATTTTATGTGGTTTGATCACAAAACATCCATTTTTTCATCACTTTCCTCAGTTTACAAATTTTCACTCTGGACTATTTCTCCTTTGAGTCCTCCAGGACATAAAAAACAATCAAACAAAACAAACTAACAAAAAAACCCCTGTGTAATTTATTGCTCAGTGGCATCACCATCAGCCTCACAGGAGGAAGAAGAGGGAGCGGGCTGCCCTGGGCACGGCCAGCACAGAAGCCAGAGCAGCTATCCCTCACCTTCCCGGGGCAGAGCAGAGCAGACCCTGGCCTCCACAGCTCCCTGGCAGCGTGGGGCACCCCAGTGGCAGCAATAGCTCAGCCCTGCTTGGGCGGACACAATGCACGGGGCATCAATAGCTGAGCTCCAAATAGAAAAGCTTGGGTAGATTAAGCTCCTAGAAAGGTAAACTAAAGCACAAATAACTTCAGCCAGCTAACACGAAGTACACAGAAAGGTCACACCAGAGCTCTCCAGGGAGCCTGGAAATGTCAATGACTTCTTCAGTTCTGTGGGCAGAGGGCTCTGTCCGTATAACTCCGCTGCAGCGGCTGGAGTCAAAAGGAACAGCTCAAGCCATGAGCTAGCGTGAATGCTCTACCCCATCTAACTGGGTTGGTTTATGTTGGTGTCTCACCATCTGACAACAAGAACTTCTGTTGTACGGCACCTAACAGTAAATGGGGCTATTCACGTGTTACCACAGTGGCTATAAACAGCAGCAATATACCAACAGATTCAAACAAGGGTGAAATGGATTTATAAAAATCAGCCATTAAACCAGTACAACATCTGTTGCCTATGTAGGATCTTGGCTGAAATACGCTTCCAAGAGCTTCAAAGCCCTCTCTGTCTGACTCCACACTGCTCAACTCCCATCACAATGTTCACAATAGCTTCATCCATCTCCCAGTCATGCCCCCAAAAGCCATCCTGGAAGAAATAACAATAGCAAGCCCTGGTGCAATGAAAGCAAGCATTAGCCAAACACTTTGCTCCATATTTTTCTTCACCCTTTTAAGCTGTCTCATTTGAGAAAAGACAGTAAGTTTTATACTGTGCAGGAGGAGGTAGTTATGTGTGTCTCTGGGGCAGAGGCAGGCGTTTCTGCACAGGTGACCTCCAGCTGCTTCTGCCAGCACTGCAGGTAGCAAGGGAAAAATGAATCAGATATTTAACTGTAGCCTGCTTGTACCCTTCATTCCCTACCACTACCCAAAATATCCTTCAGAATTTCTTCAAGAAACTGCTGCAGCAATCTCAATTACCTTTAAAGTGCCACTGCCATAAATCATGTTAAGACAAACTACATTCAAGTGTTCTAACCAGAGAAGACGACAGGGGCCTTGTACAATCGCCAATTATCACAGAAGAGTGAATTAATAACATAAATATAAGTGACGAGGGTCATTTTCTAAGTATGCCATCCAATTCTGTAGAACACTATCGCTCTCCATCAGTCGTAAAGTGGGGCTCCACAAGCTGCAACGCTGTGCACGGAAACACGGAGGAAGCTGCCAGGGGCTAAGAACAGCTCAGGCAGGAAGGATGGTCAGATGTCAGACAACTGGATCTGTTGCCACACAACCAAGGCCACAGCTGAGCCGTGCATGAATCTGGGGAGGTCACTGCCTCCCAACTGTGCCTTACCATCACCTAATGCAACCTAGCTTTCTCAAGTTGCAAGCAACATGACTGAACCATCAGCAATTAACGGCAGACCTTTAACCAACCATGCAAACAGTGAGCATGTCTATCTGACGAGAAAAGAGTTGTTGCTATAGTCTGACCATGTACGGGAGTCCTCAGAGTCACAGCTCTTGGGTTTACATATTATGACAAGATGCAGGTGGCCAGAAGCAGCAATCTATCACACATCCCATCATCTGGTCACATTGTATGCACAGGAAACCCAACATCCCACAATCCACTAAGACAAACCTTTCAGAAAGGAACCAACTCTTGATCTGAGGACATGGAAAGACAGAGACTACACAGGCTTTTTGATAGTTTGTTCCAATGGTCAAAGCTGCCTTCAGCAAGGGCTGAGCATGCAGAGTGACTCTACTTCATACCAGCTACTATGTCCATCAAACGGAAGATGAAGTATTGCTTTACAGGGCTAATTATTGAAGCTTTTATAAAAATACTAGACACCTAGGGTAAGATTCATCAATACAGATTATCAACCATGTGAAAAAAGGGCTAGAAAGTATCCTTCATATTCTGTGTAAATACCAAGGTCAATAAAAGAAAGATACAGGCTTTGAAGACAGATAATCTACTATGACAGAATTCTGCATGTTACTTTTAAGCACAGTTTGATTAGCAATGTGCTTATAGCCACTTACTGTATAGACTGCCCAGGTAGGTAACTAGTATTATTAATTTATTCTCCAGGATAGTGTAGCAATCTCTCCAGGGCTTTCACATGCGGTGACACCCAGTTGAGTGGTATAAGGAATGCGTGTATAAGGACTAATTAGATCTTGAACCAAAAAACTCAGTATCATCTCTTTACCATCTGTTAATGCTTGAAAAGGTCTGTACAAATACCATCTTAATATATTGAGTCTGGCCATGCTAAAAATCCAATGATTAAATTCTGCATTTGTCCCAATGGCATTAAAAAAAGAAACTTAATATAATTCACTTACAAGGGGAGCAAATTTTTAAACAAAGATTTATTTGCCTGATTTTTTCCTAATATTAAACCCTTAGATTTCCAGTCTTACTTTCCTTGCTGCTGCATACATTATTAAGAGGGGGATTTTAAACCCCACTGGTCAGCTCTTGGATGGCAGAGCAGTGCTCATTTTATTGCTCTTTTCCCTCCACAGCCATTGGTTGGGTTTTGTTTTCTTTCACATCAATTATTATTATTTTTGCTCTGTGTGCCAACAGCTGGTAAACTCCACGGTTCTACTTC
Organism: Tetrax tetrax; assembly: GCA_009806455.1. Taxonomy (NCBI): domain Eukaryota; kingdom Metazoa; phylum Chordata; class Aves; order Otidiformes; family Otididae; genus Tetrax; species Tetrax tetrax. Next base: position 756,416 of record WHYT01017892.1, read on the forward strand.
ACTGGATTTTCCCAAGTCACCTAGTGAGACGATCACGTCATTGCCCAGCCAGTTTCATGCAATTAGTGCTTCATCATCTTACTTTGCAGGAGGAGCTGGAACTCTCCTTCCAGCCTTGCATTCTTCAACAAGAAGTTTCTAGATCTGCTTGTTCAAAGAGGTATCCTGAAGACTGGCATGCTGGTCCAAAAGCTCATGCACCTCTGATCTCACTATATGTTTCAGGTCCTGGTGGTCCTCCCTAAATAATAGGGTGCAGCCAAAAGTGCACCCAAAAAACATATGAAACACCAAAATGCAGCTGCTTTCAGTGTGACATGTCAGCCAGCAACAGTCTCTCCTGTTCCCACCCCTTGGGAAGAAAAATCCATTACAAATTACAGTAGGAAAATTGACATGACATGCTACAAATGATCGCACTTTGCATTCAGTCAATAATACTTTGCATTACTAAAATATGCATTTACTATCATTTTTCATCTGAAAGCCAGTTAATCTAAGTAGTAAACACAATGCTTGTTACTGATTCTCAATTTGCACTGGAAATATTTAGTGTTTCTCCTATATGCCGAGCTCCTGGAGCTGTGAGGACTGCCCAGCCCACACAGCTAACATTGTCACCAAAGCCTTAGACATTTCCACCATTAAGTGGTAAGTTTTGAACATGCGAAACCCTGTCCCATTTGTAAATTACCACCACGCGTTGGGAGGATTTTCAAACAGATAACGCAGTCTATGTTGCAAGGGCACTTGGATATAGGTGCCCCATCGAGAGAACTGAACGTCTACAGCTCCAGCAACACAGCCCTTCTCAGCACCAGCTGAGACCAGCCCACGGCAAGTCTTGTCCTACCAAAGAATCCCTGCCATCTCCAGCAGCGCCGGGCTGTCCTCCCCATCCTAATGAGCTGAGACAATCCAGTTTATAATGACCTAGCAAGATACAAGGCTAAAGATACCGGTCTGATTTTTGAAGGTAGGTTTTCAGCTACCTAGGAACTTGCAGAACAAACTCCTGAACAGACCACACGTGGAAACACAACACACAGATGGCAGCCACTGGGGAAGCTCAGACCAAGTGAGAGCCTTGGTGTCAGGTTAAAGACCTTGCCGCTTTGCAGCGGGGGCCTGACTGTGGGCAGGAAGGTTTTTTTTCTGCAGGGCAGAGCTGGGCAAACAGTCAGGAATTCTAAGAACAGGGGCAAAACCAGGGATTTAAATGAGGCACCAGCATTTGGTCAATGTTCCCGAGCTGGCTGTAACACAAGTTTGCCAGAGTTAACACTGATACCCTCAAAATGCACAGTCTATAACTCGCTCTTGTTTATCTGTGTCTTTATTGCTGCTATTAATATTTAATGTCTCTGGAGTAAAGGTTTCTCTCCAGCATAACAAGCCCTGCTGCAGCATTAATCAGAGTGTCAGCAGCCCAGAGCTCAGCTCCACACTCGTGGGTCCCCAGGACACACTCCTAACCCGTGGGCTGCCAAAGGTAGAGGGGGACAGGCATCCCACCAGCTCTGCTGCGAATGCTGTCCTTCCCGCTGCGGGGAGAAAGGGACAAAGGGTGCAGAGAGAGTGTGCCTTGAATGGAAACCATCCATCTGCTTCCCCTCTTGTCCTGCCAGCTTCTGCATACGCCAGGTGCCCCCTGAGCTCTTGGGTATCAGGCACCCAACAGCTTTGGTCTTTGGAAGGCTGGGAGAACACAGCCCCATTCCCAGTCTGGTCCCAACACAAGCCTGAGGCATAGCTGGGACCTGGACCCGAGGGTCCACATCCAGACCCACATCCTCAACACTGAGCTGCACTCTTGATCCTGACCAGACAACTCCGGGGAGAAATGAGGAAGAAAAGAGTGACCCCTGCCCATCTGGAAGCCACAAGCAGCTCCACAGACCTTTATAAAAGCTCCAAATGGCAGCTTATTGGAACATGGTTTGCCTTTTCTCTGCTCCCGTTAACAAACCGCTTCTTCTGCACTCATCCACACTCATAATAGGTAGAATCCTTAAAGAAGAAGGGTCAAAAGCTGATGTTTGATGGCATCCCATTTGCCATGGTCTTAAGTATCCTGAGGGTCACTAACTCACTCAGATAACCAAAGCTTTGCACTTTGATTTAACCCGGTGGAAAAGGTACTGCTGGAGAAGAGAGCAGAAAGATCAGGAGATGAATAAAGGGAGAAAGAAAATGGGATCATTAGTTTACACAAACATGCTCTTCTAGACAGCCTCAAATCCCAGTTACAGACTACAACAAAGGCAGCCCATCACAAAGAGGTTTCTACCTTGCCCTGGCTACCCAACATCCGCAAAGGTAATGAACTAATCCCAGCTCACAGGGAAGCATCCAGCGCTCAGAAAGGCTGCCATTGCTGCCACCACACACAGAGCAAACTCCAGAAAACCTTGCATAAGCAGTCTCGCACCAGCAGTTACATCAGAGATTGCTCAAGGAGTGAATTAGTTAATGTTCGTAACAGCACAAAAAGGAGGATTGAAATTATAATTATATGGGATTATGTCTGCAGGGATGCAGACGGTCCCCTTCAGCTCTGCAGGGCACAGTCTGATGGCCAGGGCTGGTTGCCATGGGCAGCCTAGGTGAGGTGATGCTTGTTCTGTTTGTTCTATGGAAAAAAGGTTTTCGGTCTAGCCCTTCTTGTTGATATTCAACTAAGTGAAATGCAGTTTGAAAAATTATTTTCTTTTCATAAAATACATAAAACAACCCCCCTTTTTTTTCAATCTCAGTTGCCAAATCTTGGCCCTGAACTTCAGGGCCAATTTCTCCTTTGTTTATTGAAAGCTCACTCTAAATCTTTTCCTACTAGAAATGCCAGTACTCTAAACAATTACTCTGGCTGCAACATTAGTCATTTGCTACATTTTCCATCAGCATTACTTATTTGATGGGACATCATCTTTGTGATAACGGGATCTGATCAATCTCCTGTCCTCCTTGGTGCTATTCTAACCACAGCCTCCCAGATCTCATCTCTGACCAGGGGGCATCAGACATTGCATTTCTCTCTCTTCCCCACCACCAGGAAAAATCGATCTGTGTGTGGCCTCAGCCAGTGCTGGTCTCCTGGAGATACCAGGGGATAAATAACATAAACACCAATCTGCTTTGTAGCTTCTTGCAGAAGACAAACAGTGCAAAGGAGTTTTTAAGGCTGGAAATCTTTTAATTAACGTCCCAGGCATAGTAGGAAGTCCTTGTGAATCATTTCATAACCAACAGTGAGATCAGAGCCAGGAGGCAAAGAAAGCAAACTGGTGCTGAGCATCAGCTTTCAGCCCTCTGTCAAGAGACAAGGCAGGTACATCTGGCACCAAAAGGGGCAAGTTCTGGATCTCTTATCAAGTGCCAATGGCAAGACCACCATCTGCACTAGAGGAAACCGTCTTTACAACTCAGACTCCTTGCTCCAGGGTGGTCAAGGACTGGAATTATCCCAAGACATAGCCGCTGTCTCCCTGAAATCTGAAATCTCAAAGACAGGAACATCAGATCTTAGCATGTGGCTTGTCCTGTACATGTCACAACTCAGGAGCCTCCACCAAAACTAAAAAATCTACCATAACAGTATGTGACTTGGGATACTCCAAATGCATGAGCCTGTAGCCAGAAGTGGCTTCACTAGTCGACTCAATCCTCCTGCTTCCGGACTATACAGCTTATCTTCTGCAGCTGGAATCTGCGGGCTATACCTGGAGTCACAGAAGTCACTAAGCAGAAGATGCTTGCACATAACTGTGGTCTCAGCTCAAGTCCAGGTTTTGCACACAAGCCCCACTATAAACAACAGGTTCAAGCATTTTTTCCCCTCCCTCATGAAATTCTTTGATAGAAAATTTAAGACTAAAAATTGAGCTTTCAGTTTATGCTGCAGCAGAAAAAAAAAAACAGTGCTCTCTTTCTGCATACATATGTTTGATGTCAAAAAGACAGAGCAGGTCATTCTTACAAAAGGCACTTCAGATACCAATACTCTGTCATCTAAGTTTCCCATCAGAAAATTACAATGTCCTACTTCAAAACAAGATCTAATGAAACCATATTTATCCCCATCTTGCTGTAATCACATTAGACAGGTTTATCAATTTAACTTCATTGGTTTCTTAACTGTCTGGAAAAAACACACAGAGACCAACCCTACATGTTTCACTACACAGAAACAACCACCTGCAGTATCCTTATGAAAACAGTATCCAATGGTCAAAAAGAGCCTTCTGTTTGGTTTTAGACTTCCTGCTAAGATCTCATTTCTTTAAGAGATTTGTGCAGCTTTTGAACAAATCAGATTTCATTTAAGCAAATATTTGCAATATGTGCTCGGCCATTAGAGGCACAACCGATGATATTCTCGGGCTCATCAGTGTATGAATGCTACAGACTATTGCTGTGAACTGCTGCCCAGGCACCTAAATGATATGCCCACTTACCCCTACAGAGAGGGAGTGGCGGGAACACATGCATGTCTAGGGCACAGGCTATTGCAACACCAGAGATTCAGTTTTGCAGTAATTTTTCATCCCAAAATGCTGCTTTTCAGTAGCACATCAGCTGAATGCAATTAACCTTTGCAATATCCTGCTGCTTACTACAGCCACGAGCCAATCTTGCTCCCCAGGTCCCCTCAGAGATTTCCCTAGAGAAGCAATAGGTGTCTCCCAGAGAAAGAAAAGAAAGCTGGCCCTATTCCAGGTACTGTCAAGAGAATAGTGACAGCAGTCAATTTATTTTGTGCCTAGGCGAAACCTCAGGCAGATCCTGTTGAATTTCTGTGCCTCTTCCCCACAGCTGACGTTTGCACTAGAAGATGTGTGTGCAGACAGGACACACATTGTTGGCATCCATAAGTGGACACAACACAATCGGTCGGTGGGGGAGTAAACTTTCCTTGGTGCTCTGAGGTCCCTCTAGCACAGAACTACAAAGAACATTTTCCATCCTGGAAATCAGCAGCTTTGTCATCTCGTAAGAAAAACTGGTCCATCTTTTTCCACAAGCAAGCCTCTAATTAAGACTATTTCGAAAAGCAATTGAGTGCTGGTGGAAAGGCACCAAAGTGTCGGCCCCGAGCATGGAAGTGTTACTTAGATGCCCAGACCTGCAAGCTGTGCCCAGTGCACGGCCAGCTCTCGTTCAGCCCACGCTGCATCCAGTCACACACAAACTGTTCAGTCAGTTCCATCTCCACGCCGCACACAACGCACGTTGACAGCTGTAACTGCTGGGAGGGTTAGAGGGAACGGCTGCACAGTTATGGCCACCCTTCCAGAGTGGTCCCCTCAAGTGTAAATCTCCTCGTCTCCCCTTGATGGGATGCTATCATCCCCTCTGTCTACTGATTGGAAATGGCAGCAACCCAGAGCTGCTGTGTGTTCGCTGCCTAGGCGCAAGCCCTGGAGCCCTGCCACTCTCACATCCTCACTCTGCCACCACGATCTCCTACCACCCACAGCAAGTGACTCCCAGCCCCTGCTCCCCTTGGAGAACATTATCCTTCCTCCCTCCCAAACTCCTCCACTGTTGCCTGAAAACACAAGCTACCAAAATAAATAAAACTGCAAGCCAAAAGAGAAAGGCAAACTGCAATGCTACCCCTGCACACTGTTGGTTTTGGGCTGTTGAAGACTGGGGAACCAGCGCTTAGTGAGGGGGGCCTAAGGTGGATGCTGCCCTTACAGCTGGAGGTGGCACATCCTATTTTCTGTTGGGTTGACAATTAATAATATCAACTCCTACCTCCACAAATGCATTAGCCAGAATGCATACATATAGACACCTCCTGCTCTTGACAGGGTGTTTGAACACACGCAACACTGCACAGCGGGCAAAAGCTAGCAGGGGAAGCGTATCTAATTAACCAGACCATGGAACGGAAACCTCCAAGTGGCTGTGTTTTCATACTACCAAATTAGACTCATCAGGTTACCCGCTATGGGCAGGTTGATTCTTTAAGTGTTCCTTTGAGGCAGATAAGAGGTAATGGAAATTATTTCAGCACTTCAGTCTATGTGGCTAAAAGAAGCTGTTGTCTCCTTTGTACCTGAGTCAAGTCAGAAAGCAGCCACCAAATTCCCTCTCCCCTTCCCCAAAGCCCAAGGACCATGGCGGGGGCTCAGCAGATCACGGGCATGCTACTGTAGGGCAGACCCTACAGTCACGGTCCTCTTCTCATTACTCTGCAAAAAGCCAAGCAGAAGACAAACAATAACAACCTTGCCGCTCCTCCAGGTCCATGAGTTGAGCTCTACTGTAAAATTCATCTCCAGCTTGAACTGAAGTCACTGGAGTACAGAATGGCAAAAGTTCAGAGCAGAAAAAAAGCAGAAATCAGAAATAATAAAATCAACAGGAGGAAGGGGAACAAGAGAAAGACCAGCATCACAACAGCAACAGACATAGCCAGCCTCATGCAATAGATTAAGAAAGCAATAGACTGCCAGGTCCCAATTCCTACTCAAATCCACCCAATCCCATTTTCTGTCTGCAAGCTCCTAGAAGACAGACTATGAAAATAGGTAGCTTGCTTTGCAACATTAAATATCTCCGTTTTCCTTCAATAAGGTGGCACTGGCAGCAATTAGAGGACAAAGCCATGAGGCACAATTTGTTTATTCAAATTAGTGACAAGTCTGTGTCAAAACATCAGCTCCCCATAGCCCTGATCTCAGAAGAGGTTTTGAGGCAGAATGATTGATTGAGCTAACCACAGTCCCCTGTTGACTTCAACAGGCTTCAGACTGGGTTGCTCAAGAAAAAATCTCAGCTTTCCAAGGCCTGTCTCCAGTCCGAGCAGACCTGCCTCCCTCCTAGTCCCCAGCTGCGTGACCATGCTTAGGTTTAACTGAGCATCAGCCTCAATCACAGGCTGCCACATCACCTACTGCCCGCACGCACTGGTAACCCATGCCAACACGCAGGAATAAGGCTTCCCCATGGATCCGTCCCACCTGATACAGCTTTTAGTTGCTCAGAGCTAAGTAGATATTAATTAAAAAAAAAAAAAAAAAGCTGCCTGAGATGTTAGATCTCACGAGGGCCCCTTTGATCCCCAGAGGGTTTCAGTAACATCAGAGCACGGTGTGCCCATGTTAGTCAGCCATTAACCCAGTCTCCAGTCTGCTACAAAATGAAGGGAATGCTTAACTTGCTGTATGTCTGAAATATCCGGAATTATTTTGAAAGGATTCTCCACTGTTCCTTCTCTATATCCACTTCTGAAAGGCTCATGCACACATCACTGCACAGCGATACAGTGCCATGCTCCCGGCTCCCAGGGTTAATTGGCCCTTAGCATCTCTGGGGCCGCTTCCTCCTTGAATAGCCAATTAGACCTTATTAGCTACGTTGTCATTTACATCCAAGGTTCCCAGCAGCAGTGAGGAAGCTCAGTAGCCCTTCTCACAAGGCTGCATGGCTTTTTACATCGCAAGCTGACCCTTCAGCTTGGCCTGTGGCCTTCTTGCTCCCGTACGCCTTCTGTCCAGCAGCTCAGCAGCATGCCAAAGTGGGGAGTCACCTGCAGGGAGCCCAGATGGAAGACCCAAGGAAGGTCTGACCCACCAGGAAAAGACCAATCTGTCCAGTGTGTCTTCTAATGGGCTTCAGCAAAACGGCACGCAAACATATTAAGGAGACCAACGTCTGCTCATAGCCATCTGCCAGAACATGTTGACATACTGCAGCATGGATCAATAGAAAGAGAGCTAGATAATGGCGATTGATTTTACACATGTAACAAAGTTGTGGAGTCTCTGATTCAACCATTAGTAAGTGTTCATTTTATTGACCTGAAGGGCAAGGGGACCGAGATGTTTTGTTCTTTCCTTTCAAAAAGCAAGTATCATTTGCTAATGAGAGATGGCCTGGTTCCCTCCTCATTATATCTCTGCTTCAGTCTTCCCTCCTCTGCTTTGCCCAGCCACAACTGAAATTCACAGACAGCAGTTTGACCCATTTCATAGAATCATAGAATGGTTAGAGTTGGAAGGGACCTTCAAAGGTCATCTAGTCCAGCCCCCCTGCAAGAAGCAGGGACATCCCTGACTAGATCAGGTTGCTCAGAGCCTCATCCAGCCTGGCCTTGAACGTTTCCAGGGATGGGGCATCCACCACCTCTCCGGGCAACCTCGGCCAGTGCTCTACAACTCTCATTGTAAAAAAATTTTTTCTAATATCTAATCTAAATCTAATTTCACACCACCATCACGATGCTGGTTGCACACATTCTCAGATACACCCATTTCTCTTGCCCCAGAAGGTTTCCTAACCACCCACAGCAGTCTCTCTCCCTGTACCACATGGACTTGCCTTCTTGTAGAAGCCCGATGCAAAAACCTTCTTTGGAAAGGCGGACCTAAACAGGCATCAGCTGCTTCCCCCTGCCCACCTTTTGTTCCTTTAAACACACAGTAGTCACTTGGACCCACCTCATTTCAGTAAGGCCAGAGACAGACGCTATCCACAATTTCTGCAGGAGTGATGAACAACGTCTGCCGCATTCCCGCTCAGTTGTCAAATTGGAAAGCTGGGAAAGCACTTGTGCCAGCTTCTAGCCTCTTCGGGCTTCAAATACACATCTCCCTACTATCTACAAACTTCTAGAACAGGCGTCACCCACAGCTCCTCTGTTTAGGGTAACAAGCCCATTGTGGAACTGGAAAGAGGTTTTCAAAGGAGATCGCAT
>WHYT01017892.1:765198-809487 GCA_009806455.1 Tetrax tetrax
GCTTCCTCCTCTGACTTCAGTGACCACACAACATAATGCTTAACTAGTGGGTCTGTGAGCCATGCTGCCAAGATTCACAATGTATAGCCATTAAAAAAAAAAACCAACCCTCCAACCCATTTGGCCTGAATTTGGTCCACACTTTCTCTGCAAAGCAAGGAAGACTCCGGCTCCAGCATTCAAGCTGTGCTGCAGGCATGGACCCTTGTCACTGTGTTGTGAAGAGTTACAGCAGAGCAGCCTTTTACCTTATACAAAGCATCATGGCAGCAAAAGGATTGGTACATGCAACGAGATGAATTTATCCAGAGAAAGATCCACATTAGCCAGCAGACAGGCGATATGATTCTCCTGAGCTCGTTATATATAAAGGGGATGACTCCATCTATTGCATAAGCTGGTTACTAACACATGGCAGAGCTACATACTTAGGGCAGGAGCTGATGAATCCTTTGCAACTGGAAAATTAAAACAATATTGTGTTGATGGCAAGCCTGGGACATCCTGGCTAATATTCCAAAGCTTTGTCATCAATGTTTGGATTAGTAACTATGACTTAGATCATTCCTTTGGACTACAAGAGAGAAGACTTCATACTGCTTCCAGCAGCAATCAGGCATCCTACAGCTGGGTGGACACAAGTACTAGGACACCAAATAAACTGCAGAAAAAAAAGAAAAGTACCTGCGTCCCAGCACTAGTTAGGAAAGTTCCTACCTGTGCCTATCACAAAGTAGTATCTCCTTGACCTCTGGCTTCAGGATACACGTGGAGCATTCACAAACAGCTAATAGCAGCTCACCAGTCCACCATGCACTGGTTCAAGCAATGATTTTACAGACCTCATTCCAGCACTGTAGCTCTGCTGTGGCGGTCTCCTGTCCACGTCCCGCCCCAGCTGACCTCGTACAGCATGTCATGCTGGACAAGATCACAGCCCGAGGCCATGCAGCTTTAGGCAACACCAGCAGAAGACTTCTGGTTTTAAAAACAAGACTGAAGAAAAGATGTATGAGAGACTGAATTAGAAAAGGACTTGCAGTAAGGAAAGATTCAGAGGCATATCACGGATAAGATTAGGCCAGGATATACGTCTGGATAACGGAGTCTCAATGAGGTTGCGCTCACAGCTCTCTGTGTATACACAGAAAGATAAAGCAAGGCACCCAAAACTATAAAAATGAAGATGTTTAAATTAGAAGGGATCCAAAGGGGGCTAATAAAATGCTGCAAAGAATTATGTATCGACCTCTATGTAGAGGTTGAAGGAATATAACATGCTTTTCCTAGAAAAGTGGCAACTAAAACTGACTCATGGAGAGGGTAGGAGAGATCGGGAAAGCAAGATAACTCCACCATAAAGTGCAGGAGCAAATCACATAGAGATGAAGCAGATATTTAAGGATGGCGTTAAAAAGAAGAAATGAACATACAGCTACGGAAATGGGAGAACAGTGTTTTGTTTCATGTAAGAAAAAAACAAACTTAGGTTTAAACTAATTCTGCGTCCACAAAACCAGGGAATAATTTTAAGCAGCAGTTTCCAGTGCTAGGCTTGTGCAAATGTCAGTCATACCGGACCAGTCTGCAGCAGTGCAGGTGGCTGAGAGAAGTTGCTGTGGCTGATGATGGAGCTGCAGCGTGTGCTGGCTGAGCCCTGGTGGCATACGGCCTCTCCGTTTCATCCCAGCCATTGAATCCCAAGGGGCACTGGGCTCTGCTTGTACTGAGACGTATCCAAGCAGCACAGTCCCCTTAATTCCCACTACCACTAGAGCAAATGGGGGCTCCTGGTTTTGTCAGCACACCTCAGTGCCTGGCTCCTGCGAGCAGGCAGCTGCTGCCCACCCTGCTCCTCCCGCATCTCCCTGCTCCCTTGCAGTTTATTTCACGCATGAACACCCAGCTGCAAATCCTACTCTTTGTCACGCTGATGCACTCTCAGGGCTTGGCTCCACGCACACACACTTGCTCTCCATCGTTCCCCCCTCCCTTGGAAGGCAATGCCATGCTCACACAGTGCTGTTTTCTGCCCTGTGTGTGCATGCATACTGCAGGCTCCCCTACAAATACCGTCAGATGCTTGGAGTGGCAATGGCTAAGCACACAGATACCATCAGCATTATCTGCACGCAGCAAACAGCCCCCCCCTTCCACTTGCTGCACCCAAACCTACCCCCTGATACCTGCTGCCTGCCCTTTGCACCTGCATTCACAGGCGCAGTTCAGCGCTGCCACGAATTTCCCCTGCATGCTGCTAACAGCCCAGCCAGATTTCAACACCTTTCTGTCTTGATGGACAGACAGTACACTAGACCGAGACTCAGGAGATGCAGGTGCTAATTTGAGAGCTTGCTACAGGCAATTTCTTTCATTTTCTCTGTGCCTTTTCTTCATATCTAGATTGTAAGAACAAATGTTACTGTCAAACCTGAAGTCCATCCAATAATTCCTACTAATAACCTCCCAGCCTTCAGCTACTCTCAGGTTAGGAAACTTCTAAAACTGATGTTGTCTATATATTTAATAACTCTTAAGTGCTTTTCTCTTCCCTGTGCTTGCTCAGTTTCCCCTTAAATCTACACAAACTTTCTGTGCTCACAACATCCTTTGAACTCAACATATCAATCACTTATTGTACCACGCCAACATCCTGCTGTTTGTTCTGGACTTGGCTCCCATTGGCCCCATTCAGCGTCCTCTGGTTCTCTGCCCTGGAGAGAGACAGAGTGCCTGATCCTCTCCACCTTCTCCATTCTGCTCCTGATTTGCCTTCCTATAAGCTCTCTGGTACAGACATTGCCTCTCACTGTAAATAACACTGTAAAGCAAGGGGCACTGAGGGTGCTCATCTCAGCCGGCCATCCTGGGCATCATCACAAGCCAAACCAGGCTACCCACGTGCGTTTGTATGGCAGTCTCACCCGGACACATGCTCCCTCTACACCCAAGGCTTGCAGAGGGCTACTCCAGGCACAGGCTCCCTTCTGCACCACCACTGCATTCAGCCCTGCCTGAAATCTGCAGGCCCCATTAGAAGCTGATGAATTGTTTTCTGCTCTCATGCTTTACTCCATAGAGGGTTATCTATGTGGAAATGTAATTTGTTTGCTGATATCAAAATGCTGCTGCTTACCTGAGGGATTAACACCGTGACAAAATCATTAGAAACCTGACGGAGTACTGGAGGCCTTCTGAGTTTGCAGAAAATTCATTCTTCAGCCTAATGAATGTCTTTTTCCAAACAACTACAGCAGCAACACCCCTGTTTCCCAGTTGCCACTAGACCAGCCAGAAATGTGTGTGCATGCTTTAGGGCTCAGCTTATTCTTAGACTAGCTAAAGGGGCAAACAACACCTCAGGCTCATGAGAAGCGTAGAGGTCCAGCAGCAATGCCGCAGCACAGCTCCCCTTCAAACATCGATGTGGCAAGGGGAACAAACCCCACCTCCACGGAGAATGCTCCCACCATTGCATCTCAACTCCACAGCTCCGGGAAGCCTCCCGATACGCAGCGCCAGGTGCTGAGCCTTTCCCTGCTGCTCTGCTTCCACATCTTCCCCACACTCACACATCCTCTTTCCCCCAGGCACTCCTCACAAGAGGCAAAATGCTGCTCTTGTAGCTCTCCTCGCTGCTCCCCAAGAGTTGCTACTCCTGCATGACATTATGAACTGGCAGTGAGTCACTGTCACTCCTGGGGAAGGGGGAGAAAAGCAACCTTCCTTTTGCTGATTCACTGCCAAAACCCCCACGTAATGCAAGCTGTCTGCTCCACATTAAAGCCTCCTTCCACAGCATGCCGGAGAAGATTTTTTCTATTGCCCTGCCACCAAGGTGACATGATCAAACATTTTTTCCAAACAGTGCTCTAATCGACACTGAAATTTGCATTTCAATTTGAATTCATTCTTACGGTTCGAATGAACTTCTGAAATACCTCTTCGCGTGTGGTTAAGAAGCACACTCTCTAGCTTTATTGATAAACATACGTATATATTTTTAGCCTTGATCCCTACATTAGAGAAAAGTTAGCCTTTTAAAAGAGCGGTTTTATTGCCAAGCGATATTAGCACAATGAAGAAAATCACTCCTAATTTTTATAAATTATCTCATCATCTGCAACTAATTAGCAGCTGCTGAAAGCTGGGAAATTGCTCTTCACCCTAGTGAGACTAGCTCCAAGCGATGCAGAGTTCTAACACCCCTGATGGTCAAGGACTTCACGAGAAGCCTTCAGCTGGCTCCACGAGCAGGTCCCACCAGGTGAGAAGTTGTGCAACCCCAGCATCTCTGCTGTGAGGAATAGCTGTGATGCTGCTTAGCTGGAAACTTTATTAAAATCCAATCTCACCAAGCTGTTGCGACTCTCCATTCTCCTTACCCTTGCTCCTAGGCACTTGTGCCTCTGTCTGTGGCACTGTAAATGTGTCTATAAAAGTAAAATGAGCAAGCAGCCAACGGCTAAATGGCACTTAATCAGAAGAAAATGTATACCCTGGTGGATAGCAAACTGCTATTAAGTTGGTGGGGGGAGAGAGAAGAAAATAATAAGCTATAAATGGACAACCAAATAAATCTCCTGCCGTACCAAGTGAGAGCACATCTGGTTAGACGCCACCTCCAATGAGTTGTGAGCAAAATATTTATTTGCCGCCAAGTACCTGGCAGCAGGGGAGGGAAAGGATCACGGCTTGGAGAGCAGCGCCACTTTCACTACCTCCGTGCCTGCCCTTGGAGGCAGCAGCATGTCAGGCCCCCGCCCTCTTTGGCCGCAGCAAAATCTGATCTGAAAACATCCAGCCTCCGAAGCCAGCAAGCCGGTGGGCCCCAGGCATCACTGACCAGGCTGTGATGGTGCCTGTGGCTGGTGGGTCAGCTCCGGCTCACGCTCTCTGCTGCAAGGACATGGGCTCAAGCTTGAAAAGCCATCACGTCTCCAACAGGAGAGCCCCTCAGTCTCCATCCCTACCACGAGCCCTAAGAGGGTCAATAAGGCAACAGTCCATACACCAGAGACTCCAAAGCTATAAATACCGCAGGACCTGCACATCTCTGATCCTTGAGAGCACCTTAATTTAACACAGAGCACTTCAGCATTAGGAGAAAATGCGATTTGGGACTTGGAAGTCCCCGAGGGAAGAGCTCCTTGGAGAGGGGCACCATTGCAAAGGGGATTATCACCATAATCACAAGATTAGTTGAATAATCCCAGCCAGAAAGAGAGTTTTTGTTGTCTGCAAGATGCTCAGCACCCTCCAGCTTTCATGGAAATACAGTGCAAAGCAGGGTCAGATTGATTTTGATGAACAATGGGGGGAAAGAGGTACTGGACTCGGCAAACACTGTGCCTTACAGTCCCATCCCAACCTGTCAACGCTCTACTGGTTTGCTGAGCAAAGGCCGGTTTGCTCACCCGCCTCAGCTGGGGCTGGCTGGCAATACAGCACATGCGCATTGACCTTTTTGTTCCCTCACAACACCTCTCTGCTTCAGACCAGGGAGTTTTGCTTTTAGACTCACAGAATGGTTTGGGTTGGAAGGGACCTTTAAAGGCCATCCAGTCCAACCCCCCTGCAAGGAGCAGGGACATTTCCAACCAGATCAGGTGACTCAGAGCCCCATCCAACCTGGCCTTGTTGATTCCTCCTGTCACAGATTTAATGCAGTTAAGGGGTTCAGGCCTCCTACAAATGGCAAAAACAAGAAATCCAGTCCTACTGAATTAAAAGACAACGTGACAGGGAAAACAAAATAAACCGCCACTACTAATCACCTAGCCTGGCTCTTGTAAGGAAGTGCTTGCACAGGTGAATTGCACAAAGTAAACAAATAATTGCTGGCTATTTTCTACTATAGGTCAGAAAGCAGATTAGCTAGCTGAGACTGAAATCTAAAGCATGTGTGTGTCACGCCCAGGCTTACAAAAAGAAGAAAAAAAAAAGCCAGCTGGGAGCAGAACTCTGTACCACAACCGCAGCTATCACACCCTGCTGCTCTGCAAGAGACAGACCCTTCTGTGCAATAAAAAATCCACGTGGTCTCACCACTCAGGCATTGCTATCCTGGCTAGAAAAATACATAAAACCAATGCTAATGTTTTTACATTTCCATATTCTCAGCTTTTAACTGAATGCATTCAGATTTACTACCTGGAGAGAGATTTCCTGAGAAGGGAAAAACAAGAGTTTGGTATTTCTCCTGGAAATGGCTGTGTCTTACAGACAATCCAGGTGTCTGAAAATCCAGGTATACATTTGGCTGAAGTCTGTTGCCAGAATCAGAAGGGAAAGAGAGGGGAGCTGCAAGAAAAAGTAAAAACTGCATTTAATCTCACTGTATTTTCCATTTCTGCAACTGAAAGCAAAATTCACCCCCTCAAGGCCACTGCAAAACTGGGAAAGATATTAATCGTAGTTAGAAACTTCTGGTCAGGAAACTAGTGACACTTTTCCCCACAGCACTGGAGAACCTGCTTAATTCAGCTCTGGTAGAGAGATCTATAAAACCAGCAGAGAAGCAATGATATTCCAAGTACCAAGAGTGAACTAGCATGAACTATCACGTTTCGCAGCGGAGCCTGCACTCCGGCAGCTCCCAGGAGAGCAGCGAGCTTCAGCCCTGAAAAGGTTGCCCTGACCTGTGCCAGCTGAGCAGGCGAGGATGCACATCCGTACCGCACACGCTCCCGCACGCATGTTGCTCTGCTCTCCTTTGAGAAGGCTGCAGAAAAAGCAAGCAGGCAGCAACCTGTTGCACAGTTCCCTGCAGGTGCTGGCTGTAGCGCGGGCAGCCCGGCACAGAAAGCCCGTTCTGCCTTGTCAAGCGTGAACAATGCTGGGTTGTTTCCAGATGGGGAGGGGGTGAGGGAGAGCAAAGAATAGAGCCAGCACCTGAAAATGCTTCCCATATCCTTGCAATAAAACTGATGGTCCCAGGACAAGAAACAGCCACCCACCCCTCGTAGTTTGCCATCTTCTCTTAAAGGTCCCTGTCACAGTGCAGGGCTTGGGGCACTGACAGCATCTGCTGAGAGACCTCTGTGCAAGGGGCTTTCTGAGCCCCCCTTGCTGCTGCACTTTGCAGAGGGGCCTGCTCTGATGCCGAAAAGCTCCTGTGGACCATGAATGCTAGAGCTGGCTGACATGACCAAGAGGCTCTTACTTGATAAACAGTGGCTGCTCCTCCAGAGCAATTACAGACTATTAAGTAAATGAGACATGTTATTAGCAAAAAAAAAAAAAAAAAAAAAAAAAAAAAAAAAAAAAAAAAAGAAAATGAAGAGCCTGTATTTACACAGGAGCCTGTAATGACCCCATCGTTGTGTCAGCTTCACATGCTTGACAAGCCAGATGCAAGCAGACTTTTGAGTCTCCTGCCTTCCCTTCATTTCCTTTTCATAAAGCCAAGTACAGTGGCCGCAGATTAATTTTTCTCTCTCCCTTTTTCTTCCTGGACTTACCTTGAGATGCCCCGATATCACTCAAGCAGAGGGTGAGGCTGCGGTTGCCTCCACATCAATCTAGAAATATCCCACACAGCACCGTGCAGTGGCAGAGCCTCAACCAGCCGTCGGGGTTAGCTACGCAGCTGAGATGTGCACACCTTCCTGCTCACACCCCATATCTTGCTTTATTTTTCTGAGCTGTTTATTCCTTCTCCCTCTAGCTATCCAGCAAAAAGCAAAACATCTGGCAGGACGCTGTTTAAAATTTAAATTTGGTTTTTTGCTGGCCTTTGTGCTTACAGTTTATAGCTCATTTTCTATCACCTGTGGTGAACTTCCAAAGTCCAGAGATGAAAGACAACCAGCCATACAGCTTGCTGCAGGTGCCAACACAGAGGGGCAGGGAGGATGGTTCCAAGAGGACGTGCTTCTCCGCCAGTAGCCATTCCTGCCCCAAATATGCAGCAATGAAGCATTCAGAGACAGAACTTCCCATAAGATGTTCCCACATCAACCTGTGGATTCTGTACACCATTTCCAATGGAAAGGGCTGTGCCTGTGTCCTGCTCAGGGCAACTCAAGATGCACTGCAGGCACCACATATCCCCTTCCCCAAGCACAGCTGCGTGTTCCTGCCCTATGCATACCCAGTCTCTTCCATTCATTTTGTTTCCAGTGTCAACAATTTTACCAGCAATATTTGCAGGGCTGCAGGGACTGAATACGCTCAGAAAACAGTAACCTAGAGACGGGGAAGGGAAGGAGTTCAAAGCGCTTTCCTGTTAAATGACAACCCAAGCTGCCTGCAAATAAAACTCTGGAGCTCATCAAGTAACTCTGACCACTGAGGGTGCTTAATAAAGATTACTTTTCTATAGCTCCACTTGCCTGAGGCATCATTTGTTCCTAATGAGATGCTCCATGGGATTTAAATGCATGAGAGAACAAGCTTTTCAGCCACAGCCATTACAATGGAAACAAGCTTTCTGCTCCAAAACCCAAGTGCTTAGACCCCTGCTCCTCAGCCATGCCAAGCGGGACAACCACAGTGCTTTCTTTCTGCCAGGCCCGGTGGGCAGCTATCCCTTAGCATTACCTCTCAAAAGCTGGTCACGCTGGGGACTTTGAGGCAAGCTCTGCTGAGAGCTGCAGTCCTCAGGGCATGGCTTGCTGCCTGCACAAAGCCACTGCAGCCTCATCTGGCCCCAAAAGGCCAACACCAGCTTCTGTGGTGAAGCAGCACAACTGGGGCTAGCGAGGGATCTGAGGTGGCTATTGCATGGGATACCTAAGACTTTGCAAAAGTACTGCGAGATATTTCATTGCCAACTCAACCATTCTTTTGCTGGGTCTTGTGTGATCGCTAAGATCACAGTATTTCTGGACATGCCTGGAATAATCAAGTACTTCTTCCCACTGTACCAGGGCCCCCAGTGAAATAAGCATGCCAGAAAATTCCACATGTCGCTGAAATGGAGAGAAACACAACAGATAATAAATGCTAAAGGTCTGCAACTGCCAAGCTATCTTCTGTGCAAGGGATGTGGAACAAAACGTCTGACATGCCAAAGCCAAACAGCAGAACAGACTTCTGCTGCTGGTCAAATGGGAAGATGTGTGAGGCAGCTGAACATGACCAGAAAACCACTCTGCAGGGTGTTCGGAGGACTATGATTAGGGGCATCCTGCCATGGTAAAATTATATGCCTGTTAATCAGATCTGTACAAGATAAAAGCTATCAAATGTGCTGTTGGACACTATGGCATGCACACATGTGCATCCTTAACTACAAATTCTGTAAGACGCTAGCGACTACAAAACCTTCTAGCAGTGAAATGGGAAGGCTGATCCTATCAGATATAGGTTAGCAGATTCTTCTTGCCAAGCAGAAGAATCACAAGTCAGGATCAGGAAAAAGGTAGAATCTATAACAAATGTGGAGGTCCCCAGGCAAATCCAAGCTGACACTACATTACAACTTCTCAGACTTCATTATCCCTTGAGCTTGGCAAGAAGATCACAGAAGTCTTAAGCTCATGTGGGATGAGCCTCAGGCTAGATCTCAGACATTCATCCTGGCCTTCACCTCTATGATACAAAACCAGGAATAATTCTAGAGGACATGGCACATACAGACCAGCTCCAGTGAGTCTGTTCTGTGCTACAACATAGGGTAGTGAACAGTAATCCTCCCAGCAAGAGAAAATACCTGGGCAAAAGAGCCCTTTCCTTGCCTTTCTCCTATTATCCCAGCTCTGACTTCCTCCCTGAACACAATTTTAGTAGCATGAGATGCAAGAACTTGCACCATTTATAGGGACTAGGCTGTCAGGACAGGCCCAGAAAAAGAGGAAAAATATAGGATGGGAAGGCTCAGCCAGTTTTATTAACTCTCTTGACAACAACAACAGCTACAAAAGATGTAAGATTTACAGAAGACAGTTTCCTTTAAACAGATCGGAGCATAACGCAGACACGTTACCCACCACCTCCAACAGGGGCTGGAGTGTGATCCTGGATCTCCCGCATCCCTTCTGAGTCTCCTAACCCACCAATGACCTTGGAGTCGATTTCTCTCTTAAAATTGTCTGAAAACAACTTGAAGATTCTTGAATTTTCCAAGTACAGAACATAAGATATTCTGAAACCTCAGAGTTACACAACTAAGAGGAAAATCAAGCCTCATCTCTCCTTGTGCATTAGCCTTTGGCACCTCATCTTCAGAACCTTCTCTCTCATGTGCCCCTCCTGCATGCCTGAGTTCAGGTACTGGCTCCAGCAGCCAAGAGCAGAGTCCTATGGCACTGAAAGATGAGGGCTCAGCACTGTGATTGGGTCCCTCCCTCCACAGACAATTTTAGAAGGATCTGGACAGTTATGCTTTCATGACTATCACTAAAGTGAGATGGGTCAGAAACACATGTGAGATGACAGGTGACGTCTGCATTGAGTCAGGCGGCCAGCTAAAGTTAGCTAAAAGTACATGGTTGCTCTTCAGCAACAGATCTGCTCTTGCAGAAGCGGATAATCAGTGCCCGTTAATAATTACTAGACTCCCTCTTCGCAATGAAATTGCAGCCCTCAAGATTTCCAGCACTCCCTCTTTCCCTCCTAAATCCAGCAAGAGTTTGTTTCCTTGCAGCACTCCTTTCCAGTGCTCAGGGAGAGGTCTGACTGCATTTACCCCAGGAAGCATGAAGTGCTGCACGGCCCTGTGCTGGAAATGCTCCCCAGGGACACGTGGTACCCAGAACAGGTATCGTGTAACTGGAAGAAGTGATCTATTCTGCCAACAAACAAGAACTATCCAAGAAGTTTGAATAGAGATGAAACTTCTTATGAAGCAGCAAACAAGATCCTCGTGAAAGTACCAAGCAGTCATGGGCAAACTATTTTCTCCCCTTTACTCCTGTGGCTCCATTCTGGAGGATGACAGAACAGCCAATTCTTCCCCTTCACCACATGCATGGACTCCTGTAGGCCAAGCTTTTCCTTCAGGAATCCTTGCAGCAGATTAAAACTCAGTTTATTAAATAAGGCAGTACTCTAACATGGGTAATCCACAGGTAATTTCACTCATTTAAACCCTATTTCATCTCAACCAAGTAGACTTATTTCCATTTAACAATCTTAATTCTTTTAACACTTTCCAGCTCCCAAATTGGCTTCAACAGCAGAATTGACATTCAGCCATCATTTTCACATAAAGTTCCATTTAGTCTCTCCAAACCCCTACAGTGTCTGGAGGTGCAAGAGGAATTCATTAGCGGTGTCTCTGGGAAAATGAGCCATCCCTCCCTGCAGCCTTCCTGCATTCAGAGTCCTCATTTGGCAGGGGTCGAGTCAGAGCTGGCAACTGCCTGGCTGAGCTGCTCCTCCACTGCAGATCCCCCCTGTTGCTTCCCTCTAACTCCATGCTCAAGTCCACCTCTCTGCTCACACATGAGTATCTGCTTTCTTTGCTCCTCTGCCTGTTGAGCTTAGCATTTCACTTTTCTCTATGGGCCACAGAGCATCCTCATTCCTCCTCCCAAGCCCTGTGAGCACTAGGTCTCACATTCCTCCTCCCAGGGAGGTTTCTGCCAGCCCTGAGAGCCCCATGGTCCGTGCACTGCTCCAAGTTATCACTCTCAGGCATAACTGGCCATGGTTATGAGCACCTGTCTCCTTGCATCTCCTGGGTCTTAGTCATTTCAAGAGCTCTCCTCCAGCTGAGATCTTGACCTTCTGCTTCTCAGGCCTCCTGCAATTGTCTCCTCTCCAGAGATAACACCCCAAAGAATGGCTCTGGGGAATGATGCTATCTTAACGTGCCATCATTCTCCTGGATGGGTTTCCCAGCAACAAACAAAATGCAGGCTGAGGGCACACATTTGTCCTGCCTGTTCACAGCTATTTTGGGTATGGATTTTGCCCTAGGTGTTGCCCTCTTCTCTCCCCCATGCATGCTGCTCTCCAGCACAGCCTACAACTCTGTGCTTTTCATAGCCAACATCCTACAGAAAAGCAAAATTCCTTCTTTCAAGTTCTCCCACCTTTACCTTTTTCCTCAGCATGTTTTTAGCAATCTCAACCTGTAGCTTCAATGTCATCACAGGGAGGTCTTTGTGAGGAAGAAGAGGAGCCCAAAGCTGGGAGCAAGGCTTTGCAGGGAAGGGCAGGACCTTCCCCTCGCAGAGGCCAGAGCCATGCATGGGGCTCAGCATGCAGGGAGCTGGGATCTGTCCCACCTGCTTCGTCAGCAGGTTGTTCTCTATTTCTTGGGTTGGAACTTTTTCAAATGCCATAGGTTCAAAACAGGTGGATGTCAAGAGCTAGAGCTTCTGAACCCAAGCCAGGACAATTTGGGCTTTTAGCTTTACAGGGCTGTGTTTATCTTAAACTGAGCCACAAGCAATTAGCTGCAGAGGGGCACTTGAGATAAGTGCCCTTTCAGGTCAAAAGCACCTTTTCTGGGAAGGTTGCCCAACAGCCCTCCAGTGCCTAACGCCAGCAAGAGGGCTTTAACACCTCACTGAGCTGAGCGCTGCACACATGGCATCCAGGAGAGCTGGCCCCTGAGCTTGCAGTCCAGCCATCTACAGAGCAAGGACAAGTGAACTTGCCAAGAGTTACAGAGCAGCAGAACGAGGAATAAACCTCTGAGCACAAAGCATATTGCTTCAACAAGAAAGAAACCTTACCTCACACTCAGTGTCAGGAGCTCGGCTCTGGTCCAGCAGATTGTTACAAGCTGGAGTTGCTTGCTGTCTTCCTCCTCCCATCTGCCATATCCTCCAGCTTGCCTTCTATAGTAGCTCACAGGTAACAACTCCGGCTTTATTTCAACTCACCTTCAAAAACTTGGGCCACTGCCTCTATCTGTAAGGCTCTTCCACCTCACTTCCTAAAAACAACCTTCAAATCATGTCACAGACACTACAGATGTGCATCACCCTAAAAGCAAGCAACCATCTTCTTCAGCCATGTATCCACAGGTGCCCCACCCTCAGTAGCAGCCTTATAACAACTCCCTGCCCTCCCACATCAGCAGCTGCTCTGTGGATGGGGGGCTTGCTTCCCATGTGTACTTATTCAAACATTGAAACTCAACCCAGCTCCTGTCCACATCCAAAAAAATCCCCTGCTCAATTCAGGTGGTTCTTTAAATGCAAGTTAATAGGTCCATGGGGAGGAACAAATTTGAAGCTCAAAGTATTGCTGATGCTGGCATTAAGTTTTCAGGTGCTCTGAGCTGCCAAGACAGCTGCTCTCTATCAAGTGAGCACTGCCTTGCAGTGTGATGGCACTAACTCCAGCAAGGGTCTGCTAAGGATATTTAATTCAGGCTTATTCTGCAGTGAAGTCAAGCTCACCAGAGAGTGTGTGAAATCCATCCTTGCTCAACTGCCTACACAGATAGCCAGGGGCGAGGGGCTGGGCGGCAGTAATCTGTAATGCAGACTAATGCACAAGCCTATCTCACACTGCACCAGAGCTTTCTGCAGAAATTCCAGCTTTGCTGAGTTTGGCTCAGAGTTGGAATTAATTTTGGCAGCTGTTTAGGCAGGGAACCAAGCATCTTTCATTCATGTAATTGACTTTTTTATTCATATTTATACATATGAAAAAATAATGAAAGAAATGACAGAATAGCTCTTGCTATGACTAGCTTTCACTTTATGAAACAAAAAGATGTGTATTAAAAATGGCTCAGTGGCTAAACACACAAAGTGCTGCCCAGAGGCAGTAACAGTATTGAGATATAAAACAGGTTACACGGCTCTCAGATCCTGATCCTTGGCTCAGAGAATCTTCAGCATTCAGGAACAAAAGTAAAAAACCAGACCTCAAAAGCAAAACTTTGCACATGCACCTATCCATGCCCACCCTCTGTCGCTCCCCCTGCAACTGGCACAGGACTGTGCCCGTAAGAGACATATACAGAGATATAGATATATGACCTTTCCAGTGACCAGCTCTTCTTTCCCTGGCTCCTCCCCTTAAAGCAAATTTTCCTCTTCCTGCTGAAATAGCACCTACTTCGAACCCGGTCACCTTCCAGACCTACAAAGCTGTACAGCATGGGGCAGGAGCTGGCTGCTCTGCCCAGCACACCAAAGCTTTACCTGTGCTGGTGAGCAAATAACTTTCATTAAACAAGCAAATGAAAAAAAAAAGAGCTCTATGCTGATCTGCTACTTGAGCAACGTGGCTCTTTTCCATAGCTACCAGCTGCTTTTCCCATCCACATGCTCTGCACAGAGATCTATACCTACACCTACAGAATATGTATGTGGATATACAATGAATCAAAACAAAGCTTAAGGCCCCTTGGGATGTACAATGTAGCCTGCCTCTCCGACATTAATGAACAGGAACAGATCAGTAAAAATAACTCTGCCACAGTGGTGCAAAACACATAAAGAGATGGTCCGTCTTGCTGAATCCCCACCTCTCCTCACTCCATGCCCTGTAGCACTGATCTGAGAAATAAATCTGCTTATTATTCGTATTATCATAGTGCCAGATTCCTTAGCTGTAGAGCAGGAGCTCATTATGTTTTCTGTGGCAAAACTAGAGCCTGGAGAGCCACACACCCACCTCTTTGGTGAGGCAAGGGGCGCTGCCTGCCCCGGGGCACGGGCGAGCAGGGCAGCCTCACGTATCACAGACACCTTTCTCCTGCAGAGCCATCGACGGCAGGGCAGGATGCCTGATTTTGCACCAAGCCCCTCTTTCTTCCATGAAGGCTCCCCAGAACATGTGGCTCAGTCCATTTTAAGCCAAATGCATTCATACCCTGATCACATGCAATGCATGTAGAAACCTCTACAGTGGAGGAAACCAGTCCTCAGTCAGTATCCAAACAGGCCCCTCACTGTTTAAAATCAAAGCAAAATGAGTAGGGATGCAGGACTTCTACATCCCTCAAGTACTGCTCAAGTACTGGCTTGCAGCTCAACCCGATTCCCACTCGCTTTCTCCCAGGGCTCCTCACTCAGAAGCGCTTGCTTTCCTCCCACAGTTTTCGCTTGCACTTCAACGGTGCTAATGAGCCTCCTGCCTCTGCAGGCATCTCTGCCTGCTTCTCAGCCACCCAGAGCATCCCCAGGAAAAACTCGCATTCGCAGGGCCAGCGGGAACAGCGTGCAAACCCTGCTGGCACACAGTGACCACCCGGCACCTGCATTCTCCTCAGGTACCAACCTCAGCACACGTGCAGGGAGCCTGAACCCTCTGCCCCAGCATCCAACATCAAAAGCAGTCAAGAAAATAACTTTTCCCCTGATTGTTTCAGAGAAGATCGAGTTAGATAAGAGACCGCAACAGTCGTCGGCAGCATGCAGCCCCTCTTTGAACACCCTCAGTTGCCTTTTCCTGGGAAAAAAAAACCCCTCCTTTTATCCTGGAAGTAGCCTCCATGGATAAGTTGCCTTTACAAGACCACACAGGCCAGGGAAGGTATGGCTAGCAGATGGGGCACTGTTTGCCACTCTTCCTTGCACTGTAAGACAGCAGTACCTGGCGAGAACTGCAAAGAATCAAAGGGCACGTCAGGACAAGGCATTGCTGAAAGGGTCTGGCATCTGTACTGGTGACTTTTCTAAAAGTTAAGATTTATGCACATAACTCAGAAAACATAAATAAAATATCACTCTCCTAGAGGAATAACGAAAGAAAAATTAAAAGGGAAAATAATTAACAAATTAGTATTGTATTTTTCTCTACTTCTCACTACTCTTCAGCAGCAAACAACAAATAACCATGAATCTACCTCACCTTAATAAGCTTAACTGGGCCTTGTTAATATTGAGGAAAATAAAAAAATTACCGTGTTTCAGCCAGACAAATTTACTAAGTCATGCATCAACAAAGACATGGACACCTCTCCTCTTCCTCCACAGTTCTCTATTTCTTTAGACTCTTAGATTCTAGGAAAGTCCTGAGTGAAATGTGAAAGCCTTTTTATTTATTTATTTTTTAAAAAAGATAAAATCAACGTAGGCCAAACTCTACATACAAATGGCTCACATGAGCGCAGTGGGGCATGAACCCAGCAGGGGACCAAACTGAAGCTCAGGCACCCATGAGTGCTTCCCAGCTCCAAGGGCTGGGTTTGCTGGTGGGCCACGTTAAAAGGCAAGTCTCCAGGAGATGGGCAACTACTCTGTGGTCTTGAAGGAAGCCATGGGGCACCCCCGGGAAAGCCTCTAGCTCAGGTTCCTAGCGGCTAGGTTGCCAGCACACATGGAAAGTATTTACCCACATTTAATGTCAACCTAGCTGCGGCCCACACCTGCTCCTGTCATCGCAGCATGGGCACAGTCAGATTTCTCCAGACGCAACTTGGCAAACATTTTGCAAACAGTTAACTCCACCACCATGCCTCGTACCAAGAAGGTACCCCCAAAGCAGCTACACCCTCCTCCTATCCCAGCTCCTCAAGGCTGGTATTATCACAGTCCAAACACGCCGGGACTTGAAAGCGTACATCCAACCAGTGGTGCTGCCCCTAAGGAATCCAGTACAGCCTCGGGCACCCTCACAGCTCGCAATGGTTTCTTTTTAAGGATTTTGAAGGATTGCTTTTAATCCTTTAAAAACAGTTAGGACCAAGCACAGAGAAGCCTGCGAATCACAAGTGTCTCAGTGACCTGCTTTGTTTCCAGCCCAGTTCTTCCCCTCCAGTCTGCTGCCTTCTGGCGAGGGGTCATTATCTGTGCCCCTCCTGCGCAGGCAGTACCTAACACACTGCTCTCACCGCCGCTGCAGCAGCTGGACAGAGAGTCAGTCACCTAACCCCCACCAGGAGCTTTGTTTTCTTAAACACTAATTGTAATTACAAGTGGAAAGGTTTTCCAGCCACAGCACCACCATGTGAGACTGCTTCTCTGCTCTAAGCTGACCGCAGCAGCAGCCTTGCTAGGTTCAAAGCAAGGGTAAGGCCATTTCTCTGCCAGGGAAGAGCAAATCGGTGGACAGCAGTTTATTGCATTGGTATCATCCACAAAGGCTGTGGATATGCCAGAAAGCAGCAAGGCATAAGGAAAGGAGCTTGTGCTTTGTCTGTCTGTGTTTAACGCGCTCCTCCGCCTCCGCACAGGCAAGAGAAGCGGAGTTTCAAGCTGCATCAGCACACTGCCATCAGAATATGGGGGTACTGGGGCTGGCACAAGCCAACCCACCACAGAGCCACAGCTCTCCTTGCATGCTGTAAAAGGCATGGTCGTGTTTCTCCCCATCTCAGACCGCACCCCTAGGAGGAAGCTTTTGTACCTGCCCACCATGGCTGACATGGTCATTTTTCTCTTACAGCATCCAGCACCTTCACCATCAGTGGCACCATCACCCTTTAAAATGTTAATGTTAAATAACATGCTGCCTTGTGGGATCTACTCTGCAGTGCCTTTAGGAGAATTATGTATATCCTCTGGGAGCTGGGGAAGCTGAACTAAACGGTCCACAATTCTGCTTATTGCCATTATCGTTCATTTTTGCCTCACACATTTTTAATGCTCAGTGCTTCTTCCCCGCTTCAGCCCTCCAGCTCAGACACACCAATGTACAAACTGCATTGGACAGGGCAGAAGCACACCACAAAGCTGTGGAGCCTTTAGTTCACTAAACAAGCAGCTTAGTATAATAAGCACTTTGGGAAGGTAATTACACAGGGATGCAAGGGCACACAAATGATGCTCTGCTACACAGGTCTGTGACAGAGTGATAGGTAGGAAGCGAAGGTGCATTATACAACGGCAGCGATGCAGAAAAAGCTGGATGTCTCCAGTCTGCTTCTTCCTACCTACTTCAGCATGCACAGCTAAATGCCAGTGCTTTCCCATGACTCCACATGCTCTGGGGGATCCCAAGAACATCTTCTGACATTACAGGTCCACAATCAGGACAGATGTAGAAGATTCACAGCCCTTTCGGTATTCCAAATTTTCATAAACGTGCCTAGAAACAAGGACAAACATCCCAGGCTGGCACTTCTAGTGAGACTCCAGTGTCAGTTTGGATTTCTGGAGACTCTGACCACACATTGCTTCTCTGGTGGGTGAAACCCTACTACAAGCATTGGGGCAGCAGTGCGGATGACTTATAAGCTGAGCAAGCGGTGGATGCATTTTTACTGGGTGAAGGGCAGAAGAACATTAAGTTTCACCAAACAAAATACCCTAAAATCTAGAGGTGCATCTTGCCTTTTGTATAAAGTTTGCAAAGTTGAGAGGTAGAGGGAGGTAAGGGATTTGGACAGACAGAGGCAACTACAGAAAAGAGCCCTTTAAAGAGCTGCAGGGCTGCAGGAGGCCTTGCAAGGAGTTTGTCAGTAGATCGCATGTCAGTGCTACTGAGCCCACTGCTAGCTAGGGCAATGCCATGCATAAACTACAACTTTGGCTTGTATATGAATTTTAAATGAGCTGTTAGTACACCCAATGAATCAAGCAAGAGAATACCAATTTAGGGCTCCGACGGTTTGCTCTGTAAGACCAAGTAAATAACTCAGTAAATAACTCAAGTAAATTTCCTGACACTTTATTGAGCATGAGTGAACAAACAAAAAACAAACCAGAATTACTTCTACAGCCAGTATATGCCGCAGGAACCAGAGCCAGGGGAGATGCTGGCCCAGAGCGCGCTGCACCAGAGCCAGGGGAGATGCTGGCCCAGAGTGCGCTGCACCAGCCATCCTCCTTGCCTGCCACTGGGGCGGGCAGGAGGGAGCTGATGTCTTTTGTGCTTTTGCTGTGGATGGATATAAGTTGGGCAAGCACCAGCTATTGGGTTTTGCTCCCAGGACATTTTGGTAGGACGTATAATGGCTCTTTCAAGGGCTACAGATATCTCTGTAGCAAGGAAATTCCTTACATACCTCCTGGACCTCTTGAAAGCTTCCAAGAAGGTGCCCATTCCTGCCTGCTTCTTCATACCCCGATCACAGTCAACTTTTGAGCATCTATGGAGATCATACCTCACCCAAGGCAGACTGCGTGAGCTGACTGAAAAACAAGACACTCTCAGAAAAAAAAAAGACACTATTTTGGATAAAGCATGTGGGTCAGTGTTTTTTCCCCACAAAGGTCTCCAGAACAATGTGAACTAGGAGACTTTTTCCAGGATGGGATCAGAAGAGAATACGCAGAGTTTAAGGCTGAAAACAAAACATTTGTGCCAATGTTTTTTCCTGTGTATCAAGGAGATAAATAGAGCGTATGAGAGTCTACAGATTGTTCCCATGCACACCAAAAGCACAGGGAAGGTCACCCTGCAGCCTATATTCTGCTCACTTTTTTGTATTGATGACGCCCCTGAAGCTCACTGCAATGCAACACTCACTGTTGCTCCTGGCCAGGCTAGCAAAACTTCCTGTCACTGTGTGCTCAAAGATTAAGCGATCTGCTGCCTAGAAACTCTGCTGAGGACTATTAGGGCCAAGATCCACCCAAAACCCCAAGAAAGCAGCAGCGGGGAAGCTCCATGCTTAGTTTAAAAGCCCAGCCAAGCGCCGCGACTCAGCTGCACTGTGCCTCCTCCTACCCTGGCAGCCAAGCGCAGCAGGTAATAATCTCTTCTAGCAACTTGGTGAAGAACCCAGATACGGCATTGCCTATGTTCACCTCGCATTGCTAATCATACAACTGTGCATTTGAGCGGTCCATTACCAGATGGCTTTCAGAGTTATTTTAAATGTTAGCTTGCATTTTCTTTGAATATTTAAATGCTCATGCTGGTCCGTTTTCCTTTTCTATGCAGTGCATTGATTTATGTTGCTAGATATCCTATCTCTCTGCCTTGCCAAAAGCATGCATTTGGGAATAATTTCAGGGCAGCTAATATTTTTTCTCCTTTTATTTTGTACTTTATTTTTATTAATTTTTTTTTTAGCAAAGCAGAAGCAGTATGTACGTACTAATGTACCTACCTGAGCTTCCGCTCCCTCAGTAAATCCTTGGTTTAGGCTTACATGTGGGAATCAGCCGGGTCCAAGGTCAGATCTGCTGGTGTCCCATTCTCCAGAGGTAGGAGGTGACAGAGACACCTGTGACTTGACTGCAGGGTCTCTGGCCATTCGTATATTTAACACTATCTGGCACAGAAGCCACCACCTCCAGTGCCTTTTAAAAGGATTAGCGAAGTTCCTTCCCATTCCCTCAACAACATTACTTCTTCTTTGAAATCTTGACATCTTCTACATTGCCCTTGCAACATCCCAGTACAAGTTCTTCAGTCCTAGGAGGACTCAAGAGGCAGATTTGCACTGCCTTGTCCTGTGCAGGCTAAGGAAATCCAGCATTTCCATTCTGGGCTAGGCAGCAATGGTGTAAGTTTTAAGAGCAACTGTGTCTGGAGCAGCTCTATTATTTTTTGCAAGGGAAAGTCAAAAGCAAAGAATTCCTAAATGTGTGAGGATTTTAAAACTGGAGAGATGGGTCCAATGGAGCACCTTTGTACAGATGGAGGGAGATGGATTTTTCCACCATCAACGCAGTAGCTCATGTGTCCCCTGAGCACACAAACACACCAGCTGCTTCTTGCCTGCCCTCAGGGGTCAGCATGGGTCTCACAGCAGTCACCATCAGCTCCATTTAGGGAGCCCTGAGCATGCACCAAGCTGAGAACATGAAGGCAGCAGCTCACCCTGCCTAGTAGTTGCCCCCAGTGCAGTGCAGCACAGATTTTCATTTCCAGTCCTCAGACAGGAACACAAAAGGACAGTCCCACCTCTCTCAAACACCTCTATTTCACTCTGGGTTGCACTGTGGAGGTGGACAACCATGCCAGTTCCCAGACTGGTTTGCGGCCCAGTGCTGCTATGTGCGGTGCGGGGGAACTCCCTTTCCCCTCATGCTCTCAAGCACCCACAGTACTTTCCCCACAGAAAGAGATGACTGGGGCACAATGCGCAATGAAGGCTCTTTCACCTTCAGCATCCTGATAATATACCATCCACCCCCATCCCCGTCTGCTGGCTCAAGTGGAGGACCTGCCGATCAACATGAAATGCAGTCTGCAGAGCTGAGACTATGCAGCATGAGTGCTCCACATGAATCACAGATGCTGAGGATATAAAACACCCAGCCACTCTTCTGAGACTCCTGCCAGCACAGACCCTCCCTTGCTATATTTCTGAGCTGCTCCATGCTCCACTAGCAGAGGGGAGAAGTAATTTTACTTCAAGTGTCACCTGTAAAAGTTGCAAATGGGACAGGAATAGATTAGCTTCTTATCTGCAACAAATAGTTAATAAAAGCAGCTAGTAGCTCTAGAGAGAATAGTCAGGAAAGTCAGTTTCCTTTCTAAACAATAGAGCAAAGTGTCAATCCTATGAAGCAAGGTTCCTTACAAGATGTCTGGATGCATTTCTTTTCCGCAATCCGCACAGGCAGCAAGCGAAGATGACAGTGTCTCTTCCTGAGCACCTTTTAATAAAGCCCAGAGGAGATGGAATGCATAGGACTTCCTTACAAATGGAATATCTTGGAGTTATTAATGTTCTTATGGCACTGCTTTACCAGGTTCAGTTTGGGTTCAAACACTCCTTGCTCATGAATGTTAGGACAAATAAATTTGTGACAAAAAAACCTATTTCCTTTTGTGTGGAGCTTAGGAGAAGATCAAGGAGGGTAGTGGGGAAGCAAGTTTAATTCCTCAATGCCTCTTCAAGGAGTGGCTTTCACTTCAAATTTATACAGAAAGAGATTCTCTTTGGGTAACATTACCACCATAAAAATCAATGCAAATACATACACTTACCATAAACCATTTCACTTACAAGATGAAGGACAGAACACTTCCAAAATGCACGTGGGACACCATACCTCAGCCCCACCTGAACGGGGAGCCCAACACCACCAAGGCAGGGAGCCCAGGCACCACAGACAAGGCTCGGCTTCCCTTGCCCAAGCACGTCCACGTCGAGTGACCCACACAATGAATGAAAGAATGGTCAAACACAGGGCAGAGCAAGCCGTGTACTCACCGATCCTCAGGGAATGGGGGCTGCCAGCGATCTTCATTAGCCACAGCAGAAGGAGCACCAGAGGCGCCAAGACACGGGGCATCTTCTATAAATCCTCATGGAGCCCTTCGGTGGTCTGGGCATGACATAACTCTGCAGAGAGAGAACACACGGCACCATGAGCACCTCTGCTCTCAAACCAGCGGCTCAGCAGGATGACACTGCTTCAAGCTTGCCAAGCACTAGGGACAAAGAGTCTATTTACCAAAGGAGAAGGAGGAGGAAGCTATTTACAGACTATGAATTATTCAGGAATTGGAGTCAAACTGGGCAAAGAACATCTAACAAAAAATGGAAAAGAAACACAAGGAAAAGTCCAAATATTTCATCTTGGCATTTTTAGCATCTCCAGAAAAACAAGTGGAAATCAATATTGAGTCACATCTCTAATTTCTCTCCCCTCCTCCTCCTAGTTTGTTGGGGTTTTTTTTTGTTTTTTTTGTTTGTTTGTTTTTTACTCAAAGCAGTTTGCGACTTCAAATATAATACTGACTTCTAGTTTTACAATAGGACAAAACATTTTCATACCAAAACATAATTTGAGGGACAGGAGTCGGAGACAGAAAGTTACTTTGGCGACCAAACTATAAACCAATTCTTTGTACAGCTCCTGCCCCAATGACAGTCACCACCTCCTTCCCCCTTCCTTTCAGGCACAAGAGGATTCGGGACAAGAGCAAAAGCAGGACCACTTTTTTTCTCTTCTTACAAGGTAATACCACGCCAAGACTTTCTAAGGCCAAACACTGTCAAAATTAAGAGCATCAAGTGGAGAATCGACAAACCTATCATTAGTACAGATATTGGCCCTGGTTGTCCCACAGCAAACTCCTGCAGCACAGTTAAACAAGTTTTTAACAAATATCATTTTAAACAGCTAGAGAGAGGGTAGATTTTACTTTATAGGGGAAATGGTTGACCCTCAAGTTGATAAAATTATCTCCACAGGCAGCAATGTATTTAAATGCTGACTTGGACTATTTCATCTGTTACGTTATCTCTCCCTTCTCCAATTTTCTGGCAAACATTCTCACCCTATTCCATTTGTCTAATTCTTGGGCCAAATATTGAAGTCCTGACACAGGCAAAGTCTTTAATCTGCCTTTGAAGTTACCAGGAGTTTTGTTCGAGAAAGATGTAGCTTTTTACTTGCAATTTTTCAATTCGTCTATTTTCAGATTACATTTAGACTTTCTCCATCTCATGTTGGCACTCCCCAGAGGGGCTATCCCCTTTTTACAGACAGGGAAGGGAGGCAGAAGAAATACTGAGACGCAGCCATAGGAACAAAGGCAATGCAAGGGCTGAGCAGGGACTTCCTGCACCTTCATCTCTTTCTGGACCATGTCTCCCCACCAGCAGCCCTGCCTTCTGAATCCCAGTTCTCTCAGTCTGAGAAAATTGAGGGATCGCACTTGCAGTGCAAGTAAATGGAGGTTGAATGAGGATAAAGTACATGTTGGAGTTTTTGAAAGCCTGGTCCTGGCACTGCCCTCCAGGACCATGAAGCGAAGTGCAAGTGCGGCTGGAGATGCTGTGCCCCATCTTGCTGGGATGCAGCCCCTCTCCAGGGCTCCGCAGCTTGCTGGGGGCTGATGTGGCAGGGCAGGTAGCAAACAGATTTTGGACATCTGAAGAGCATCCCGATTTAACAAGTAATGTGTTCAACATATTTTTAAAAAGCAGAAGCTGCCAAAAACCACCTGGAAATCATTAGCCACCTCTGAGAAGGGCAAGGACAACTTTCTCTTATTTTTAGTGGGAGTTACAGAGTAATGTCCAGGGAGGAAAATCCCTTAAAGGTTAAGCGCATGGTAAATTGGTTACTTAGAAGCGTTGGCAGCAGCAGAGATAGATTGTGGAGCAACATATCATTTGAGCACTTTGAAGCAGTTATTTCAAAACTTTCCAAGTTATTGAGAAAACAGCAGGATCACATCAAATTTACTCACACCAGTATTACAGCCCAGGCTGTGGAACCAGCGCTTGCAGCGCTGAAATCGCACACGGACATCCCCTTCTCAACCCTTCCCTGCAGAGCCAGAGAAGGAGCCGTGGGGACCTGATGAGGAGCTTGAGGTCTGCACCTCGAGGAGCTGCATCGTGCTCTGGATCGGCTCCAAAGCCGCTCCCCAAGACTCACAGTCTTTTTTCCTCCCTTAGGTCCCACTTGCACCACTACCCTCCGCATGCTTTCAGTGCAAAAAAACCCATCCTTGCCAGCTGGTTGTGATGAACAACTACATCCATCTCAACTAGCAAAGCATCTGATACAGGACCTCAGAAGTGTTTTGCCTTCAGTCTCCTCTGCTGCCCCCTCCTCTCTGGCCAAGGCAGTCTAGAAGAGACTACCAGAGCCATCAGAGGGAGGGAGGCAGAAAAAAGCTCCAAACACATCTTGAGATGTGACCGAAAAAAACCCAGCAATTGCTTGTCCCTGCTGTTTCCCCACCATGGCCTCGCTGCAGCCTGCCAGCCGCTGACACGTCACCTCTTTGTCCAAAAGAGCAACTCATCAAAAAGCGTTTGTTCCAGAAACTAGCAGAAACCTTTGCACTGCACCACCATGTTTAGCAGGCTGCCCACCTCCCCCAGTCTGCTCCTCTTCCTCAGGGGAAGACCCTTCCCTACCCACCACAGCTGTCCGCAGCACTCGCCGAGGAGGGCATAGGGATGGGCAGCGCATTGGGTATGGCTCGGTCCCAGGGGAGGGTGCGGCAAACACTCAGAACTGTCAGTGTTTCTCTCACAAAACGAGAGGGAGTAAGAGAAGCAGAGGTCAGAGATGCCAGGCCTGAGAAGACGGCAGTGCTAAAGCATATTTCCGTGACACAGTGCTGAGCTCGTTCCTCTGCTAGGGACACAGTGAGAGATGACAGGCTTTGGCTACGCTCCCCACTAGCTTCCTCCTCCACCAGCGTGCATTTCTCCTCTGTAAGACTGGCCGCATCCATCTAATCTCATCTGGCAAGGAGTTTTAAGATCACGTCTTTGTGCAGATAAATACAACGATCCCACTTGCAGCAAACACTTTTTATCTTTATCTAAAAGGTAGCCACTGCAAGGGAAAAGCAAGGCAGCAGTCTAACTGTGCCTCTGGACTGCGGCAAGGAAAGGCAGAGTAAAATAACCCCCCAGTTTCCAGCTGAGGCAGTGGAGGGAAATGCCTGCATGCAGTTTGAGGGGTTAACATCCCTGTCGCTCTCTGCCAAAGCACTATGGGATCACCATGCTCAAACGGGTGGTTCTCATTTTAGTCTTTGCAAACACAAACTGCACGAGGGTTACTACTCTAGGCAAACTACGAACAATCGAGGTCTGGGATAGGGTCCCATGACTTTCAGCTCTGAGGGACAGACATCAAAGCCACCTCTCCTTTTTGCAGCCTGGTTTGGCAAAGAGGCAAAGTACAAGATTCCCAGAGAAGCAGCTGCCTTTGCATCACCGGCTTAGAGTTAACAGCAAAGCTAAATAATAAATACAGGCACCCGCTGTGCTCTGCTACGCGAGTGGCAGGGTTGTAATTACCTAGAACATGGAGCACAGAGGGATGCTGCATTCACCTAACGCATTACCCACCGCTAAGAACGGTTTCCCAGTACTTTGGTTTTTGAGCATGAATCCAAGGAATAGCTGCCAGCAATAGAAATATACCTTGGAGTTCACCAAACAGCAGAGCTACACAGGCTCCTATGACCAGCACCCAGAGACCATCTGATTGATGAAGGTGCTTGCAAAATAACCAAGGAGTGCAACACAAGGACTCTTCCCCACCATCACACCTGCGCCACCGAGCACTGGGAACAGACACTGGTATTCAAGGTGTAGGATGAGAAGAAGAGAGAGAGGATTTTTCTTCCTAGCCTAACATCAGGGTTTCTACTCTCAAAGGAACAAAGAGGTGTTTCCAGTCCCTACAGCTCTCTTCATCTCCCTAGTCCCCAAGTTCCTCCTGCCTCCTACTTTCTAAATTCAGGCACAAAAGGGTAGTAAACACAGTTCAAACTCCTTTGTTGTAAAGTAATTTTTGCCTTGCTGAGCTAGCCATCCTTCCAACAGCTTTCGCTTCCTTACAGCTGCAAGATGCATCTGTCTCTCTCTCATCTCCCCATGAGAAGCCATAAAACATGCTTTCCACCCAGGTGCAGCAATGAATCACAGGTTCGACTGGGGCATCGACTCCAGTGCAGCCCGGAATTCCACACAGAGAGGGAAGGAAGATGACATTCTTCTTTCATGTAACACAAAGCAGAAAGCCTTAGAAGCCAAGAAAACATTGAAGAGAAAAAGGATATTTAGCAACTTGCTGCACTAATTCTTGTGCATGTGAAGATGACTTATCCCAACTCACTCTCACCACCGCTTCCTGAAAATAAATCAAATCAACTTCCCTTCCTGAAATTTCCACCAAGAATATCAGAACTTTTGTCAGCCTGTACATTTACAGCTCTTGCATTAATGGTTCCTCTTTACTGTACTGGTGGCGTGCTACGATAGCAAGCAAGCCTGGTTGACGGACAGCTGTTTATAAAGAAGTCAGAATCCACTACCCCCAAAAGGAGTGGGCTGGCTAGAGAGCAGTTTCCTAGGTCCTTCAGGGTGGTACATGAATTGCTGAATAGGTGGTGGATCACGGGCTGGCCCCTGGCTTCTCTCTGCACAGCACAAGTATGCGATTCTTTGCCTGTTTAGTCCTTTTTCATCTTTAGCTCTGAAAATTCAAGATAATAAAATAAATCAAGACTATCCTGAATAGTTTTGAGTTCTCTCTGGAGATAAAAGTCTCTAAATACCAAGCAAAATTATGGACGATTTGCTTCTCAGAGGAAGCAACTTGCTTCTGAAACTACTTATACATTTTTAATGACTGTGAGATGGTACTCTTCTTCATTGCTATCGCCACATCTTCCTCATATTTTGAGAGTTTTTGCAAAAAAAATGCTCAGACGATACAGTAAAAGCCAAAAGGCAGAATAAAGTGTGACAAAAAATTACAAAACAAAACTCTCCTGAAGCTGCCACACCAATAGTGAAGATATCTCTGAACACCAGCCACCTCTCTTTCCTCTCTTTTGTTCCCTCTGCCCAACCTGCCAAAGACACTCAAGAAATCTAAGTGCATTGCTATTTCTGTTCACACTTCCAAAGATACTGCCACCCTGCAAAATTTGTTTGCTACCTGCCCTGCCGCATCTGCCCCCAGCAAGCTGCGGAGCCCTGGAGAAGGGCTGCATCCCAGCAAGATGGGGCACAGCATCTCCAGCCACACTGGCACTTCGCTCCACGGTCCTGGAAGGCAGTGCCAGGACCAGGCTTTCAAAAACCCCAACATGTACTTTATCCTCATTCAACCTCCATTTACTTGTAGTGCAAAACCCCTACGCCATCATCTGCAAGCTCACTGAGAAACCACGAACACCCTTAGAAAATTGGCAGCAACTTCAATCTTACCCAGGCAATCAGGAGGCAGACTTTTACCCAAATGCTAGTTTGGAGGTGGCTTTGGTGTTGATGGATCTTTCTGTGCATCACCAGAAGCTTGATGAATGGTGAGAAAATGCAGCTCAAGCAAAGCTAGAGTAATCCTCACAGCTGAGACAACAAATTTAACAGCTGCAGAGCAGTAAGGAATTCTGAAAAACTGTCAGGAAATATCAACAAACAACTTAACAGAGCCTTTTTCATTCTTTCGACAAGCAAAAAGAGCTATTTCCTTTTGCAAAGCTTCATCTGCAGAGAGGCTCAAATTTAAATGGAACTGACAAGAGGAAAAGAATCTGAAAACCATTTCAACAGGTAACTGTTGCTGGGCTTGAGAAAGTGCCTGTGTGTCTCGGGGGGAAGGGAGGAACTAAATTGCAAGCCTGCCCCAGGGATACAGAGATGTAAGTTCAATTAAACTGAAAAATCACTCCATTTAAAGCTACAAACAATATGTTTTCCTCTGCAAAATGCATAATTAGCATGGGTAAATCATTACCACTAGGTCTCGTTGCAGTCAAAACCTCAGTAAGATTGAGAGAAAGATCAGATATTTGTAAAGAGAATGAATAGCTGGAATTACAACAGTAAAGTTTAAAAAAAAAAAAAAAAACAAAAGAGAGAAAAATAAGATTTTGGATGGCATGTAAACCCTTCACGCTGCAAGGCACAGGCTAACTCTCCACATTTGAGGGTTAGAAGAATCACCCCTTGGGGCAAGCCTCCTTACACTGCTTCTGGAAGCAGCTAGTACTAAAAAAGGGTACTTAACAATATGAAGCTCAGTTCTGTTCCAGTCTAGCAATTTCTATGTTCCTATAAAAACTATGTCTCCTTTTAGATTTCATCAGCATTAAAGAGCCTGCTTTACTTTCAGCCGCCATGCCTCTCCTCTTCTTGCATTGTCCTCACAATATCTGCACCGTGGCTTGCCAGGGATGAACTCATCTGAGGCGAGAGACAGACCAGTGGTATCTCTCTTCCCCAGGTGTCGAGGGGGATAAAAGGACCTCTGACTCTCCATCACACCACAGTGACAGCACAGCTCTCTGAGGCTCATTCTCTCAGCACTGGAATAGGTGATATTCCAGGGAAGAGGATATTAGTGATAAAGACCTGCTCAGCTGATACATAAAATGGATTATTTTTTTTTTTTATTCTGTGTTCTTTTATCTCTCTCTTTTTCTTTTTTTTTCCTCCCCCAACTTCATGACTTCCAGAAAAAGAAGCAAAGAAACTTCAGGGAGAAAATAAT
This sequence comes from Tetrax tetrax, assembly GCA_009806455.1. NCBI lineage: Eukaryota > Metazoa > Chordata > Aves > Otidiformes > Otididae > Tetrax > Tetrax tetrax. Next base: position 793,890 of record WHYT01017892.1, read on the forward strand.
TCTGGAGGCAGTGAAGCAGAAGGACAAATGTATTCCTGACATTTCTCAGTCCTCTGTACTATTTTCTTTAACTTTCTCTGTCCACAATCCTGAGTTCTCTCTTGTCTCACCCTTCTCAATCACCCTCAGCATTAGCAAAGCCTGATCAACTTTTCCTATCATTGCTTAGAGATAAAAGCAATATGTACCCATCCTAAATCCTCATACAAGCTGCATATAGACTCAGCTATCTCAAAGTCAGATTTTCCCCAGCATTATCGACCACAGACCTGTGAACACACGGAGGCTTCAGCAGTTACAGTTTCAGGCTGAGTCACAGGACATCTCCATTAAATTATCCGCTCCTCCGCAGGCTTGTCACACGACCTATCAGGGCCCCCAGGGTCGGCACGTACTTGAAAGCTTTATTGGCAGGGCGAAGTGAATTACGAGTGTGAAAACCCCACGTGCCCCCTCAGAGTCATGCTTACAAAAGTCCCATTACAGACATCGACTTGATAACATTAAAACTCATTTGTTGGGGCAGCTTATTTTATTCTAGGCACAGGTTTAAGTTGACTAGGAAATATTGCCGGTACAACCACACTGGCAAACCCCTTTGGGCACCCAAAAGGACCCAGGCTGCATGCTGCTGTCCCCTGTCTTTCTGCCCTGCTTCACGGGGCACTGCAAAGCCTTCGAGCACCATGGCAATGAAGAGAGTCCTACGGCTGCTGAAAGAACAGACACCAAGGCACCAAAAATGATGGATGCGCACAGCATCACAAGCAAAACACCCCGATATCTGAAAGCGCTAGGACCATTTGACAGGGCTGTTTAGCGTAGCCCTGCCTCATCCTCCCTGGCACAGCCACCTGAGGCACGCTTCCACAGCGGGGAGCTGTGATGGATGAGCTGAAGAGGATGCTGCCTTTGGCTGCCCCATCGCTCTGCCAGAAGTCACTGCTCCTGGCAGCAGAGGCAGCAAAACGCCAGCTTTGCTCAGCCCCCTCCAGTTCACAGCCCGGCATTGTAGCTTATAGGTGATGATTTACACCGCACACAGAGCGGCTGAGCAAAGGAGATGGGGGACACACACATACAGAGGGACTACAGGACCAGTAGCCTTCCAAAGCATCCCAGCACGCCCCTCCCAACATCATCTGCCAAAAGCCTCCCTGGCTATGCCAATTCACTTCTCACTGGGAAATAACAATGAAAAGAGAAAACTAAGATCTTGTGGGATTTTCTCTCTCTCCGGTGCCCACAATTTATTTTTATTAACAAACAATAGCAGTTAAAAGCACTGTGGTCTCACACAGCGATGTCTGCTCTACCCAGTTCAGACACTCTTAATTGGCTTGAAGCTGTTATCTTAAAGGAAAAATCATGAGAAGCCTGGGGGAAGGGGACAGTCTGTAGGTGGAAAGAGAAAGGCAGATTTTCCTCCAGCTGAGGAGGACAGCAAGCTGCTATGAGCAGGGGCCAGAGCTGTCCACAGCAGCACTGCTCCTCTGATCTGAGCTGTATGTCCTGGCATCACCTCAATTTTTTAACCATTTTAAGCATACTGACAATGACAATTACAAGGCTGAGGGCTGTTTACCTTGGATAAAGTTACTGGACAGGCTTGACTCTGAATCATCTAAAAAGCAGGACGAAAAGCTTTGTTTACCGCCCCACAGCTGGCGAAAGCCTCAGCGTACAGCCTTGCACCAGCCCTTTCTCCCGTATAAAGAGGCCAGCGCTCTCGTATCAAACATAACGCCGCATTTATTCAGTGGAAGACTCCTACCCACTCTGCAGGTCATCACTTCCATTAAACCACCTCTGGTGCCGGAGTGAGCAGCTCGTCTGCACTGCATACAGCATGCAGCCAAGTACAAGTGAGTATTTTCGGAAGGGGAAATACAAACTGATCTCTCCAGCTGAGGTGGCACGGGGAAACTCCTAGGTGAGCAGAATCTCAATGCTCAACAACTCGCTTCTTGCAAAGAGGCCGGTGGGACCCTGAATAAATAAAACCAGTCAGAGCCTTGGCTTCATAAAAAGCTTAACCAGCAAAAAGAAAAAGTCTTTAAACCAACAATTGTTTTACAATAAGAAGTAAATAAAAATGGAGTTGAAATTTCAGTTTTGTTCCAATAGGGAACAAACCCAACACAAACATGTGAACCAGGGACAAGCTGCTGTATAAAATCTGGGGCATCGGCTTTTTTGTAGAAAATATCCCTCGGCAACACCCCTGTCCTACACCAAACATGAAATACAAAGCAAAGAATTTCCTTTCACTGCAGGGTACATACAGCCCCAAGTCAAAGCCTTCCTCGAAAGCAGGTGGTAGGACAGAAGCTCAGCCCAAATACTGCTGCTTTCTCTGGGGTGTGCATAAGCCAAGAGTAAAATAAGCCTGAAGAATCAGAGCAAGGGCAAAAGCAACACTGGTGCCATTTCCGACTGTGCCACTGGCTCTCTTCCTGGTTTGAGACAAGTCAGCCTCTGTCTGTGCTCTACCACCATCCAATATCCACCTTACAGGGGCACTAGAGACACAGACTTCATCCAGCAAACGGTTGGAGACCACTGGACAGCCAGGCAGAACGGGCAAGCCAGGCAGCTACATTTTCCCAGTGCAATGCTGGGAAAGGCCGTGTACACACCACGTTTTTAGCAATGCTGTGTCTTTCCCTGAGCAGTGCAAGAACCAAGTACGCGGAATGGCATTAAACCTTCAGTTCTTCAAACTTGCTTTACTATTTCTCACTAAGCTGTGATGCACACAACAGAATTAAAAACCAGTCACCAGGACCCCAGCTTTATAACGTGCCAATGACTGCGTTCAGAATGAACTGTCAGTTAAGAAACCTTTTCCATGAGACCTGCTTACACTCACATCTTTTTGCCACAGAAAACAGAGCTGCTCAGAAAACCATTTTCCCCTCTGCAAAATTGATGATTTTTCCACTTCTGCCACACTTTTTCACAGTTCTGTTTTCATAAGTATATACACTTTTGGAAGCCTGCTTTCAGCTGTTCGGCTCGCAGCAATCGAACGTTCTTGAAGACACATTGTCTTGCAAAATACCAACTTTCTCTTTTGAATGAGATATTCACGTTCTGGGTGGTATTTTTCCCTACACACAAAGACTGATATTTTTCCACAAAACTTCCTTTTATCCAAAATGCTTTGAGGGAAAATTTTCAGCTCTCTCAGAAGAAAAGAAATCCAACAAGCACTAACCCGTATTTGCTGTTAGTGAAGAATTACTGCTACCACTAAGTCTCTTTACACATGAAGGAAGTTCCAAAATGTGAATCGGATCTGCAAACACATCAGGAGTCTAGCGGGAGAAAAAGCTCTTAAATGCATCAACCTGATCTCTGGGCTACAGAAAGAAGATTAATCTATTTATTTCACTTAAAGTCTCTGGCAGATTCAAGAGGGAAAAGAAAGGAAAACAAAGAACTCTGGCAAATCAACCTGCAAGAAGTGGTTTATGGTCAAAAAGCTAGTTTTGCTTCTTTTTACAGCTGCCAAAACTCTAAGTGAAATAAATAGATTAATCTCCCATCTATCACCCAAAGAACATTTTGATACATACAAGCTCAAAAAGCCTCTAGGCTGGGAGAAGGTAATTTCTGAATGGCTGAAGATGATGTTTTTAAGACTTGGTTTGTATATTTTAATGGAGCAAGAATTTCTGGGTGTGCATTTGGAAGACAGTAAGCATATGCATTTGAAAGGAGGTGGGAAAGAGGACAGATTCCAAGCTAAGAATATGCACAAGAAAGCATAGGGGTGATAGGCTTGAGAAGACAGAGGGGCAGAGGAGAAACGTCTGCACAAGAGAGCAAGGAAATGTGCAAAACTAAACGTTTACAAGGAAAAAACAGGAGTTCGGAGACACACATACATGCAACAGTGAACTGCACACAACCACCAGCTACAGAAGAGAGCTGCTGGAGTAATGGAAAGGCTTGTAGCAACAAAAAGTCTTGCACAAGAAAGCAGAATCAAAGTTCAAACTGGTAAGTGATGTTGCATTTAAAAGGCATTAATTTGCAAGAGAGAAAGTTTTAATCCTGCTTATAGGTAAGTGACACAAAAAGGATTTCCAACCAGAAACCTATGCGTTTGATTAAGACCAAAAAGCATCCAATTAGAGCTGCTGTGCTACTGTGTTACCAAAATGAAACAGCCAAGTCCCAGAGAGATGGAGAATGGGGAGGCTCTGGCATTTTTCCCTCTATTTGTTGGAACAACAGGCCAAATCCCACACCAAGCAGCAAAGTGAGGGGAGCCCTGGCCGCACGAGAAATATCACCCAGATAAGTGCAAGTATACAGTGGTCTGCAGTGGGCAAAGGAGGAGAAAAAACAAAACAAAACAAAACAAAATCTCGCCAGCTTCTCTCACTAGGCCACGGCAGATGATGTGAGCCTCTGGGTCACACAGGCTTTTCATTTAATCCAATAGGGATTTTGAAAAAGAGCTCACTGGGAAACGAGCCTTCACCTTTCTGGTTCAGCTGGAGGAGCATCCTTGTAGCGGTGATGGTAAAAGCACAGAAGAGAGGCAATGTCTGCCGACAAAAGGAAATTTCTTATTAGCCCTGTCAATACATGACTGGGCAAAAGACCAGAGAAATCTTCACATACACTTTCTTGGCAAACAGCTGCTCAGCTTTTCCCCTCACAACAGCACAGAAAATTCAGTAAGAGACATGACCTCTCCCCATAGTTTTAGCCCTGGCATCTCATTTTCTCACTATTCTCTTCTCTCTGTCTCATGGCCTTTAATATATGTATTCTGAGGCTTGGAGAGTTTTTCACATAACGGGCACAGAACAGCTTTCCTGATGATATAAGAAACGCTTTAGAAGAAAGCGCCACTCAAGTTTCATAAGCCTCAAGATGACTGCTCTAAGTCTGGCTTATCCTTTGTTTCTCACATATCTGGCCAGTTTGCTTCAGTGGCCACAAGGCACTGGCTGAACAATGCATGCACTATTGCAAATGGCTTCAACAAGAAAGAGCTGATGGAAACCAAAGGACCTCCTCCCAGGAAAGACACAGAAGAGCATCACCTGCCACATCAGCATTTGACAACCCGAGATCCTAGCCCTACATCTTATTACAGTATAGCGTCCCGGTCACAGCTGCTGAGGAATTGGCAATGAACAGGTTTACTCTCAGCCCCAAGCAAGAGGCCAGGAGCTATCTTCAGATACGGCCATAACTTATGCAATTCACGGACAAGTCCAGACTTCACATATGGTTTTGCTTAAGTTGTTTGTCATTTCTCCCTTTAGCAAGCCAAATGCCATCAGCCCTCTCTCACTTGCAGAGACCTTGCCCAGAGAGCGTCACTCCTGCAAGAGATCTAAGCTCTTCTACACTAAAGGCCAGCAGAGCTCTCTGAAAGCGCTGATGGGACTTGCACTCCCGAATTGCCATGAAAACTAACCTTAGGAATGCCCTGAGATAAACCCCCCACCCAGCAAACAATTTCACCACTGATTCAAATAGAGCCTGCATTTTACTATCACTGTGAAGAGTTAAGGATGGGATAAATCTCACAGGCACTTAACGGGCCTTTACTCCGTTCTTACCCAAGCGCCAGAATTCCGTTCCTATCTGCAGTGTGACATAAGCAGAAGAATGACATCACAGTTGTGGACTTTATCCAGGGGTTCAATGTGCAGCAAGCAAAGATCACTTAGCTTCATTAACGAAGCATAACACACAGGCCTACAAAGGCACAGGACATTGCCTCAGTGTGAAAAACAAACTTGTTCACAGAACAAACTCACTCTGACCACCTTGCCTTTCTGTTGCTCCAAGTTAGCTATCATCAGGCTGTCTGTGCTCCTGACTTAGCAGCATTCTCAAAACTGCTCCCAGAGCACTCATCCTCATCAGCGACATCCAATTTCCAAACAGAGTAAGGAACAACCCTTTCCAGAGTTGGCTTTTCAGTTGTTCTCATCAGTGGCTTAATACCAATTCCAGTTAAATGAGGAAAGTACAAAGGGACTAACTTATGCTCACACTGAGCACTCTGAAAACCCTGATCACATCATTCTCTTCCATCTATAAGCATAAACTGTCCTCATTAACCAGCCTTGGCCCAACTTTAATGTTTGCATCTTGACCTATAATCCACCCAAAATCCAGCACCATATTCTAATGCAGCTGTTATCCTTAAGCCAGAACGCACAGCCTGTCTGGCCAGATGAGCCAACAGGACTCAGACATCTGACATCTTGAATTTGTGCTTTCTGATCCGGTTTGGTCTCAATACTGGACAAAGCCAGCCTTATACAGTTGTGCTTTCAATACCTATTGATGTGCCTATCTCTAATCAATCTGGAATACGACGGTCAGTTTCCAACCAAATTTCATGGGGATGCAGACTCACACAACTATTGGTTCCTATGAGTTTCATGAAATAATAGCCTAATAGAGGAGGGAAAGATTTATCCACATAGGGAAGGACTGCAAGTTTAGCTCAACTGCCATTAGGCACCAAGGAATCCACCAGGGAAAGATGTTATGCATGCCCCAAATATAGGGAAAATAATCAACTAGAGATTACTGAAATCAGCCATGAGGCATAAACTGTACGCCAGGCTGCCTTAATTCCCCAGCTCACAGGAACCGCGTGGGTTTTCTCCCCCCACCCTCTGGGATTCACTTCAGCTCAGACACGCTCCAAGCAGAGGAAGTTTTGAGTGGTTGTGATTCAGCACAACTCATTTTGAACCAATTCTGAGCCCAGCAGGCTTCCAACTACTCCAGCTGCCCAGTAGCCATCAGCCCAGCTGATTGTTGCTAACTGCTGTTAAATGGCAGCCTGGCAGCCTCTGCGTCTTCTCCTGCCCCCAAAAGAAAAGCTATTAATGCTAAACTCCACATTACTCCTTTCCAAAAGTAGCTTAGATACTGCTGGTGGAAGAGGGACAAATACCCAGAGGGACAGATAACACTGAGCATTCTGAAGGCGAACAAAGGCCGCTGCTCATCAGACCCCCAAACTGAGCTCTTCCCCCAGCCCTACGTGGACCAGCTCTTCCTCCCCTCCATCTCTCATCCTGCTTTGCCAGAAGTTAAATCACTAACATCAGGGGGCCATTTTCTCTCTGCCATCCCCAACAAATGCTGCTGCTTAAACAACAAATCCCCAAAGAGTGCAGTGAGATGGTGACCCCAGTGTGCAGATGCCGTTATTAATGGAACAAGGACAGCCTGGTGTGCGCAAATTGACCCTTGAATTGAAAACAAAACCAACGGCCATCACCTCATGCTTGCGTCCTGTCATAGGAACAGTCCTTGCCCTGAAGGCATGTCACTTCAGAAGCTGTCTGCATCCACCACTCTGCTATCTGCACTCAAACAGCTCTTCTACCAAAGCAGCTCTGCTGCTGAGATGACACACAAACTGCGAAGGCTATTTCACACCTGGATTTCAGCCACTGATCTGAACATCATCTGCAGGATCCCATGGGGTTCATGAGGGACTCTGATTTCACTCAGTGACGCACGTGTGCATCGGCACAAGCACCCACAGAGCGCAGGAGATGCGATGTGGGAGGAGGGTGGTTGGATACTGACCAACAGAAATGGTTATAACCACACAGCCCAAACTTCTGCAGTGGCACCTCACAGGAGCCTGGCAAGCACACAGCACAAACTCCTCCTTGAAGAGCAGCTTTACGGAGGAAATGGAGCAAAGAACGATCGGTGCAGAAAACCTTTGACACATCAAGTTAGAAAACCATTCTCAGCAATAAACAGTGCACGATTTTCTGTTACTGAAGTGCTGGATTAATTCTGGCCCTTGAACAGCTGCAGGTACACCACCCCACAGGACCTCTCCTGACAGCCCTCACAGGGACCTGCTCATTACGGGCTGGACCTTCAGACCAAGCTTCTCTCTGAACTTGCAGTGCCTTCTCCCTCTCTCCTCGCAAGCTGGTTGGACGGCTCTGCAGTCACTCAAGCCTCCTAAAAACAGAGTTCCTTCCTCTGGATAGTCGGTATGGATGTTTATCCCAACAGCTCCCTCTCTGGGACCATTTCACCCGTGAGCCACTCAAGCCCAATGGCTCCCCAAGCCTGGCAGCAATTGCTCAGGAGGGCAGGCTGCTGAAAATGGAGACAGCTCTTCTGTCTGTTCTGCCTGGCGCAGCTGGTTAGATGTGTTCTTATCCTTTCTGACCTGGCTCCTACCTGCAACTGAGCATCCCCCCTTCTCCCTACTGAGGCTGCCTTTTTGCCAGTTATTTGTCAAACACCCATCCTCACAGGCACCTGCCCTCTACTGCTATATAATGCACTCCCTGGGAATGGACCCCACTGTTCTCCCCATCTCACCTGTTTATCTAAGTTGGTTGTTTTTCCCACTCCTTCACTGTGAACTTCCTTGGCCATGTTTACCTCCAGAACATCCCTGCAGAGGAGGGCAATGCTGTTATCGGACATACAGGCTGGCCAGAGGGGACTCAGCAAGTCTCTGGTAGGGCACAGAGCCCCCGCAAAGCCCCACATGGTGAAATCAACATCAGCACCACTTGCATCATCGGAAGGGCTGGTGAGAAGAGACATAGCAAGGAAAGGCATACTGAAGTTTAACAGGAAATATCTGGTGCTATACAAGCCTTGGCCTGTAGCAAATCAGGCAAGATGCCCAGCTTCACTGAAACACTGTCATTTCTGAGTGTCGTCCTTCACCACAGCCCAGGAGCACAGTACATATCTGCAGGAGTGAGAGCAGCTCTGGGCAGCAACCTGAAATCTCTGCCCTTCAGGGCATTTTAACTTAGGTTACTCTGTTCAGTCAAAACTATTCTTTGATCTTGACTTTGTCAGCCTTGATCACCCTCTTCCAGCCTCAGCCCAGCAAAAGCTCAGGGAGGACTGGCTGTGCACACAGGCAGGGCTCACTGGCTTAGCGGTGAGACCCACGGCTGGGGGTATGGTCCTGCCCCCATGCTGTCTGCAGTTTCCTGCAACACCATCAGGTCATCCTCCTCAAGAGATGCATATGGAGGTGGAGAGGGGTACCTCAAAATGGAATATCTGGGGAAGAGGAGTCGTCGAAAACACTGAGCATTCAGAGCTTGAAGAGGCCACAATTTCTGCCTAAAAGTGAGCAGGCTGGAGACAGGAAAAGAGCATCCAAGTCCCAGGGGAAGAATGGCCGGTCTCCAGATACTTGAATTTATGTCAACCTGGAGACTAGGCAAAGACCCATTAATTCCTGGGCTGTCCAAGCAAGAATTGGATGAGTGACAACCTTAGCATTATGACTTCAATGGACCATCTCCCCAGGGTACGAGGGAGAAGATGCTCTTTCTGGCTCTACTGTCCAAAACACCAAGAGAGATCCAAATCAACCACAGCCCGCCGTCTTCGCATTAACAGCCTGGAGCCCGATTCATCCTACGTGCCTTGCGAAGGCTGATAAAGAGAGCTGCCTGGCGGCACTGAAGCCTTTGCTCTTCCTTCACCCGCCTCCTCACAGCTCCCTGGCCTTCTCTTATGAGACTGACTACCACTCATGAAGGAATTGGTCTCTGGGGAGGATGTGGGACACAGGATTTTCAAATCCCTCTTTTTGAGCTGACAGCAGCCTTTCAGCCCAACAACAGCTCAAAACGCTTGTGAAGAGAGATATTTTTATGAGAGCTCACCGCCCCCCCCCCCCCGAAACCTTTCTAAGCTTCTTTTCTTAGGCACTTTGAAATAATTAAAGTTTTCCATCAAATTATATTGAAGATCTCTATGAAAAGCCTTTAATTTCCATCCGCTTAATGTAACTCCATCCACCAGATGAACTCTGTAGGGTTTTTTTTTTTGTTTTAGGTTTTTCTTTTTCCATCTCTTTTTTATTTTTTTTCCCCTCCTAAAATATCATGCTGGGAAACTTTAATTTGATTTTAGCCTGACTAGAATTTTGGGCTGTGCCGTATCCTGTCAGCCGATCACAGCTGTGGTGGTAATCTCAAGCTCTCTTTCATTTCAATGCGTTGCATTTTATCAGCTCACGGTTGGCAGCGGCAATCTCCATGCATACAGTAGGCACACGAGTAAAGCCTCCAAGGTAGCAAGAAACCTAAAGAGCCCCAGAGTCTCCCCGATCCATTACTCCCTCCTGCAGGCACGCTGAAATACCAAAAAGTGGTCCAGCAAGCGGAGCCTTACAGCAGAGAAGGGAAGGCTTCATATTTTATCTAAATAGGGGAGATTGCCAAGCTGACCTTTAGCTCACAAAATAAATGGCTGGGATTTTCCACAGGGCAGAAATAGCTCTTTCCACCCCGGTGACTTTTTCAACTGATAAACTCCTTAATGAACACGAAGTTCCCCCAACAGAGAGCCAATATCCCCTTTCCAAGAGAGTATCAGCAGACGTTGGGCAAACCGTGACACAATGCCACAGTTCAGAGCAAAACCGCAGGAGCCGCTGCAGTCGGAGGCAGCTCAGGATGCCACCGGGGAAATGCAAACATGCAGAGGATGTCCTCGCATGTGCCAAAGCCTCCAGCTGCAACTGGAGGAGGAACCGAGCCTAAGAACGAACCCCCCAAAATATGAATTCCTCTGTCAATACTGCTATAGCAGTTTAGTCACTTCAAAGTCTATTTGCCTTTACACAAATGAAGAGAGTCTGCTCCCCAAACTGTTCGGGCCATCTGTGCACTGCATGTTAACATCCTGGGAGGGTGAGCTCACCGGCGCTAAACACAGGGAGCCACAGAGTGCAAGGAGGGATGCAGAGCCGGCTCTCCCACACGCCTCCGGCTCTGCGCTCCGGCAGAGGCAAGAGGCAGCCACCTACACAGCCCGGCTCTCCGCAGCCGTGGCAGACTGCCTGCGCAGCCGAGAGACGCAACTCTTCCCTGGGGCGAGGAAGAAACTGAGGGAGCAGAGCCAACACCTTTGAATTGCACCAGGCAATCGAGGAGAAGCCAAAGAAAAGAATGGATCGGGAGGGGCTGCTCCCAGAGGGGGCTCTGCCAGGAGGGCAGCATGAGCTCCTACCCAATGCAGCGGAAGTTTCCCAATTTTTTTTGGCTTTCTGCAGGGTCCTGCTCCCACTGTGGATTCACCCCTCCTTGCTGGGTACCCGGCTGCCTCATGGCCCAACACATTGATCTTGGCACTAGGGTCGAAGCAGCAGTGTTACATAAAGGAGAGAAACCAAGGCTCAAACCAAACCAAGCAGGATGCCCATGGCCAGCCTGCACAGCACACGGCAGAGGAGAGGACCAAGAAAACCTAACAGCCTGAAGGATTAGAAAAATACCCACAGTTAACACATGTGCTTAAGCGAGGGTGGCACAGCATTAGCTGCAGCCAAAGAGGAGGAAGAGAGCCAGGTACACACTTCACACTTGGCCGATATCTGGGTTGATGCGAAATGGCTTATGAGGATCCATGCAGAGGCGGGGGGGGGGAAGAAAAAATCCCCACAAGCTGCAAGAAACAGGCTTCAACTGTTAATAGTTGAGAGTGACAGGGCAGGGAACAGAGAAAATGCAGAGGGTCACAAGGCTGCTCTATGCCCTAGGAGAGGAACCAAAGAGGAAGAAAGGAGTACAAGGGCATTTCAGGAGCAGTCAGTGTGTTGGACTCTCCCACTGATATAATTCAACCCTTAAACTTGGTTTGCCCACACTAATCTGAGGATTATATCCCAGACTACCCCAGAGCCAGAAATAAGAAAAAGGATGTCATTGTGCCTGCAGTCACCTCCTAGCAAAGAATGGGAGCAGACAGCTCTGCACGCAGAGATGTGACCCTACGGGGAGCACGGGGCCACATCCCAAAACAGTCACGGGGCTCGCTCTTTCCCAGGGCTTTTTAGAGTGCTGCAAATGCTCTCACATCCCAACACAAAGCCCTAAAAACTTAGCGACACCTCTGCCTGGGCTTTGTGAGCAATTTACGAGAGTTAAAGCACTGGCATGTGGTATTCACAGCAGCTGCTCAGCAGAAGGAAGACCATGACGATAAACTCATGTTTGATTTTCTCATTACAAGCACACAGCAGATGCTGGGAGATACGGTTAAAATTGCTTTACAGGGTCTCACAGAAGCTAAGAGACAAGCAAGAAAGTATGCATGAACAAGAGGTATAAGCTTGCCAATCTTCCAAACAGGGCTTGACTTAGTAATCAAAGCACCAGTGAAGTCCAAAAGCTACAAAAGGCAATAGCTCCTATAAGGCAAAGCATGACACTGTTTCAGGACACCTAGATTTCATCCCCAGTTCTGCTGCTTGACTAAACTACTTTATCTCTTAATGTATTAATTTTACCACCTATACCCAGTAAGAATAATTTGCAGACCTCTTCAGTGAAGGGCTTTGAGGTCTCAGGATTAAGAGCGTTCGCTAAGACTCATATATCATCATTAGCTCTGGCAGGGAATAACCCAGAGGCTGGAAACCTGGAACAGCGTTTTTCCAGCTGCATTTGGAACGTATTTCCCTCCCTCCAACCTCAGAAAACGCACACCTTGATCTTCTGCCTAGCTGGACTTTGTCATTTATTTGAACTACAGCAGCACTCCAAATGAAATCCTCAAGGCTCCAGATAAAATCCTTGTCCCCAAATACTAAGCTCCTGTCATCCAAACCAAGACAAGCCCTGCTTGACATAGCGAATCAAAGCCAGGAGGGGAACCCAAAATAGAGCCTCGTCACAATGCAGTGCTCTGCTCACTAGAAGATGCTGCCATTAGCATTTCACACCTTTAGTTTTCAGCCAGCACTCACAGAAAAGATTGATATTTAGTAAAATGTGAAGATAACACCTTTTAACAACACCTTGGTCTCCACTGAATTTCACAGAGCTTTTTGTCCTGTGCGGCAGTCAGCTTAGCCCTTCCTATGCCCCTCCACAGTGGGACAGGACATAGAATCATAGAATGGTTAGAGTTGGAAGGGACCTTCAAAGGTCATCTAGTCCAACCCCCCTGCAAGGAGCAGGGACATCCCTGACTAGATCAGGTTGCTCAGAGCCTCATCCAGTCTGGCCTTGGATGTTTCCAGGGATGGGGCATCCACCACCTCTCTGGGCAACCTATTCCAGTGCTCTACAACTCTCATTGTGAAAAATTTTTCCTAATATCCAATCTAAGTCTACCTCCCTCTATTTTAAAACCATTACCCCTCGTCCTATCACAACAGGCCCTACTGAACAGCCTCTCCCCATCTTTCCTGTAGGCCCCCTTGAGTTACTGGAAGACCGCTCTAAGGTCTCCCTGGAGCCTCCTCTTCTCCAGGCTGAGCAGCCCCAACTCTCTCAGCCTGGCCTCACAGGAGAGGTGCTCCAGCCCTCTGATCATCTTCCTGGCCTCCTCTGGACCTTCTCCAACTGGTCCATGTCCTTCTTATGTTGGGGACTCCAGAACTGGACACAGTGAAAGTCACTCCAATAGTTCACTACAAACACAAACCAAATGGGTTACACAAGGCAACTTTCTTCTATTAGAGACGCCCTCTCTCACACCAAACAAAAGCAGTCGCCAGTGATTTACCAGTTCAAGCGATTCTAATAATTCTCCCGCTGATGGCTCAGGACAGGCGACACAGCTCTAGTATTGTCAGGTCACTGTTCTGCCTCAGAGCATCGTTCAGAACAGTGCTGGAATGAAGGTAATTACCGATGTGGTAACTAATCTGTTTAGTCATCCGCTGTGTCTACAATTCACTTCTGTCATGTGTAAACAGAGTATCAAAGCTTGGCCATACCGGCTGTCAAGTAGTGTGCTATCCCACGGCAGATTTGCTGGTGTTTAGAGAGGAATCTAAGTAGCCCTCTTTAAACAGCCATGTCCAAATAAACCCCATACATGTCACCAGCAAGAGGCAGAAGGCAACAGATGCAAGGACCCCTTCTCAGCCCGGCTTCTTATACTACTGATCCTTACAACCCCTCTTCAGTACAATTATCCATCCTCACTTTGCAGAAGGGAAAACCGAGACCCAAAGCAACAAAACAATTTGTCCAGAATCACAAAGGAAGCCCACGGTTGACAAGACATTGAACTTAAATCACTGGATAACACTGCAAGCCCTGAAACATCCCATCCTACCACTAAAGCAAACAAACAAAAAACACTACAGACAAGGTTTCATGAAATGTAGCTAGCAAACTTCTTTCAGTTTCAGACCTCCCAGTATCTAGACTCTGTAGGAGTCCAGGAGGTCCAAGAAGAAAATAAATAAATAAATAAATAAAAACCAAAGCATTGTCAGTGCATTCAGCCATGATTTCGGTTTGGCAGTACCTGGCAGGCAGGTTTGGGCAAGTACAAAGAGAATCTAGCCTCACCTGCACGCTCTAGATGCCCCATCAAAAAGTGATCCAGATATTCGCATGCTCACAGGGAAGAGGCATGACTTTCATGGTTTCACTCCCATTTTCAGCTCTGCATGGGACTGGAAGGGACAAAATCACAGCTCAACAGTCTGTGGGGGAGTCCACTTCCCAGGAAATCCACCGCTAGAAATAACAGATGCTTCTCCAAGGGTTCCCAGCTCAGTTTTGTAGACCCAAGGGGCGTACATTCTTAGACTAACAGCCAGGGAAATTTTGGCAATGCCTCTAAAATTGCCTCATGGAGTTTTCAGGGTTCACCCATCAGCAATGTCTGACACAGCAACTGAGATTAAAACTGTGTGGGTGTGCCTGCTAGTGAGCCTGTAAAAGATAAGCACACACAGTGTGATAGTTTGGTCTATTGAATTGGGACTCCAGAAATCCATTTTTAGCTCTGCAACTGCCCTGTTCCCTATCCTTAAATAACTCACTGTCTCTTCTTCCCACTGTTTCCCCCTCTACAAAACTGGAAGTATTCCCTACTAGATCTTGTTGCCTTGGTACTGTATGGATCTATCCAAACAAGCTTCAAAACCACCACTTCAGTTGTGCCATACACTTGCCTGGAAGTCCCAATATGGATACAAAGGCTGCTTGTAAAGACTCCTTACCAGCTACACGGACAGAAGATGCCTTCAACTCTTTCTCAGAGTGCACAGAAACATATGCATGCACTGACAAGGTCATACCTCCCTTTGTAAGGAGATTTGGGAGCTACAGCCAAGAAGCACCACAGAAAAATGAAATATCACTATTAAAAAAAAAGTAAGCTTCTCATATATACACACACATGGAGCTCAGTTTCAAGGTGGAAAATCTATTTGTTTGCAGTACATAAGATTGTGGAAGCTTGATTTGACAAGATGCAAGACACGCTGGCCCTGCTTCAGCAAAATATTTGGGCGTGCGCTCACCATCAGAAAGCTCAGTTCTGTACCTGGCTTTTAGGCTCAGACAACTCATTTCAAAAGGTGTGGGACATCCAAGCATTTGCCTGGGTAGGGGTTATAGAGTTTGACACCAAAATACCCCAGAACCCCAACACTGGATTGAATTCAGCCTACAGAGGCCTTTGCAGCACACAGACAGAAGTCTTGAGACGAGCTAAAAATGCTCTGGGAAGTTACTGGTCTCCTGAGACTAAATTCAGAAGCTCTCTTCCCTGTCCACCTCCATTTCTATCACAGTTTTATTGTGAACATTTGTAGTTTAATTTCCACCACACC
>WHYT01017892.1:809507-856937 GCA_009806455.1 Tetrax tetrax
GGTTTTGAAATCTCTGTGTATCTTGATGAGAGCATGGCTGGAATGACTCCTTTGGGGACAATGGATTAGATTCTTCTGCAGTGTGCCTACAAAGTCAAAACCAAATTCTTCCTTTTTACAGGAATTCATTCAAAGCTTATTGATCTGAGCCTTCATCTTGGTCTTAACAGTCTCCGAGTCTGAATTTTTTTATCAGGGTTTCTAAAATGACATTCAGGTCTGTGCCCTTATCTGCCCAGTCAGCCAGCCTGTCCCATTTGCCTCCTCCTTGCCCCAGTGCTGTTTTCCACAGGCTGTGCCTGACTCCATAACAGAACCCACACATGCTCCATCTCCCCAAAGGCCCCCTCAAATCTGTACCTTTGCTCTCCACCAACACCATTGCATTCAGCTTTCCAGCAAGGGACAAGATTGCTCATGACATAGGCGTGGTTCCTCACAGACACTACTATAGAAGGTGGGTATAGCTACGAGGATTACTGAGGCTGAAGTCACTCTCTGGGAGTCATTACAAGCTATTACTAAGCGGAACCTAGGGACTGCTTATTACCTGAGTTATTGTTCTGAAAGCAGCTTTTGCAGTATGCTAAAAAGGTTGTACATGAGGACTCACGTTCACGGATTATGACTGTTTGGAGTTACTCCGTGCTACTGCATCAAGGTGTGAAAGAGAAGCTCCTGTATGTGAACAGTTACAAGAGCAGTCACTTATGGCTCCTGCCTGACCATTCCAGCACACTTGAACTGCTGACACAGCCAACAGACCATCCCATCTCATCTCAAGATCATTGAGCAATGCCACCAGCAATCCTTACAGGCTTTTGAGAGCTGGCAACCAGGCCAGTACAAGAGACACTTTGAGAGCAGAGAAGGAAGGCCACCAATTGTGCCAAAGAAAGAGGGCTGGGAAATCTTTGATCATGAGCAGGTGAGCAATTCAGGACCCTACACCTCCCCCTTTAAAATGGTTACCCTGATAGGATATAATCACAAACTTCAAGGATATAGACGGTACCCAAGCCTTGGCAGCTCCTGCACCATCTCTTGGAGTTTCCTGCATCATCTCCTTTTTCCAGTCCACTGTACCCCAGCCTCAGCTAGTTGCCACTCATCCATATTCCCAGATCCAACAACTTTTGCTCAGGTCACGTCAGATTACACAGCAGGTACACTGCTCAAACTGTGAAAGTATAACCCTCTTCCTCTTGTGTGTCTTCAGCACCCTGCAAGACATAGATAAGCAAGGACACAGCCCCATGACCCCCAGATAATTGGGATCTGAGCACAAGAGGAGAGGCGGGCAGACAGACAGATATGCAAGAGCAAGCACAAGGCAGCTGTGAGAGCACCAAGATGACTGGGAGAAGCAATAGCCCCAGATTTATGTTCAGGTTCAAATTTCTGCTACAGCAGAAGGTTAGGGGAATAACCCTGCCTGCCAGAGAAGAGCAGCAGTAAATCCTGCCTCCTACCACAGCTGGCCTGGAAATTACAGAAGAATGATAAAATTGTTCTATTACACAATCCTGAAAGATAATATGGTTTTTCTTGGTACCATGGCTCTAAATTTCAGATCTTTCTACGTGGGACTACTGAAATCAGTAGTTGTGTGTTTTAGGCTGGATTACTAATGGAAGTTTAATTACACCCAAACAAGGAAGCCATTTAAGACACAGCCAAGCCACAGTAGGTTAAGATCATATATGCAGCCACTGGATACTGCTCCTAATGCAGGGAGACAGAGCCAAGGAAATCAGGTAGAACGTGCCATCAAGAAGCTCAAGAGCCTTAATTAGAGCCTACGATCATTTCAGACAAAACAGAGAGACAGAGCTAGTATCATGCAAATGCATGGCTTAACAGCAGATAAAAAGGGTTAGCAGGTATCAAGAACATGAAAAATACATCAAGTCCTAAAGGAAAAAAAGGTATTTCATGTGTTTTAATAAATAAAGCGCATTTCCATTCATCACCATTCAGAAAGCTGATAAATACTGAACTTGCAAAGTAGTAATTACTATGGGTTGATTCTGACCTCCCCCACCTTTTGAAAAACACATCAGAATTGGGGTTCTTTATCACCAAACCAGTGGGAATAGCAGTGCCAGGTGCTATTAATAAGAGGCTGCCTACAGCCTGGAGGAACTCAGCCATTCTCACCGGGACCTTCTACCCATTCGCAGACTTTAATTTTCATTCATCAAAAAATAATAAAAAAAGGTTTCAAACACACAGAATGGATTGATACATACACATTTCTCCCCCCTCCTCCTTCCCCTTTAATGACTTTACCAAAGAAGAAAATTAATTCAGTAGTGGCTAAGAACGGCATTTAGAAGTGTTTGTTGTTTTATAGCCATTCATTGTACTTAATCATAGACGTGTTACAGCTCGCGTGATCTCCTTCCCTTCCTGGAGTCAGTTACTTAACCAGCCACCACCACATGCTTTCACCTACGACAGCAATATTACAGCGTAAGGGCTGGATCGTGCTAAATAGCCATTTCCCAGAGCTTATTACTGTGAGCTGTCGGAGGGACACAAATATGAAGATGCTCATCACCTTTCATGTAAGTGCATGAGACCACGGGAAAAGGTAAACACCATGCCTGCTCATAGACAACAGCTGGAATGAGCCACGCAAGCTGCGAGGCTCTGCTTCCTGGGCTCAGCAGAAGGGCTCAGAGATTTCAGACGCAGCTTCAGCTGCCAGCTGGTGCTAAGGTTTAGATCCATCATGTGGTTGTGGACCCGCTGACTTCTCTTGCATCATCTGATGCTCAAGTCCTTCAACACTGATGTCCTGCCTTCCCACTTAAAGGGCTCGAGAGGTTCTCTCAAGTAACAGCTTCACTGACTCCATAGATTTATGGGAAGTTCAACAGATGCCGCACTTCCATGTCAGCATATCTAGGCACTGAACTAGACACATACTTTTGCATGCCTTTCCATAAAAATGACCACAGCCAAAACCACAAGTAGAGTAAACAATTTCAATGCCTCTACAGAAAATCACACTAAAAGTAATGATCTCCCAAACTCACATTATCACATGAAGTAACATATGAATACCAATATATCTGGCATTGTTAATTTCTTTCTGGTTTCTGACCATGCTTGTTGTGCCTAAGGTTTGTTTCACAAAACAAGAGACTTATTCTGGTTTAGAAAAGGAAAGCAAATGTAGTGTGAAAGATGTAGGACTCCAGGAACTGCAACTTTCTGTTAAAATTACAAGCCCATTCCACCATCTGCAACAAAACCCACAACCGTTGTCAACTTCTGAACTCTTTTAGAGCATGAAGTTGCAGAGTGAGCAGGAAACTGCTGCTTACCCACAGCTCAGCTGAAACCTCCGCCAAGGCTGCAGCGGGTTATAAGTTGGAGCTCTGTGCCAGCTCTGCTGACGCCGGTCATTAGTGTGCCAAAGACAGGTTACCTGGCCTGCGATTACTGCCGCAGAGAAAGCCTTGCCCTGTTTAAAGCCCTCCTGGAAGCAAAGGGGCTTTGAAATGTGGCACAGGCAAGAAGCTGGGGCAGCCAGACAGCAAGGCTGGGGCCACAACAGCACCCAGGTCCCAGCTTAACTCTGGAAGGAGACATGCTTTTGAAGGGTAGACGGTCATGCACAAGGAAGCATCTGCACGGGCGCTCCAGAAGTCACGGGTCACAGCAGCCCAGTTCGGCAGCCGTTGTTCCAGTACCGACTGGGGAGAGAGGAGACTGATCTCTGCTTGTCACATGGACACACTCAGTGCCTCAGCCTCCAGCCATGCCAGAGACTTCACATGAGCAATTTATCACAATAATTAAAAAAAGCATTACAAGGATTCTGGAGATAGCATCAGTCAAGGAGCAGGGGGGTGGGGGGGGAGAGGGGGAAAAGCATGCCCTGGACTCTAACAGGCTGCCTTTCGGTAGCCTTCTCTCCAGTAACAGGTCATTTCCACCAACATCAAGAGGAGACAGCTTCAGGAACCTGTCACATCACTGGCCTTTCACATCATCCTCTTAGCTTTTCTTTCCTCTCTCTGCATTCCTCACATCTCCATTCACTTCGTGCATTTTGTTTCAGCTATCCAATCAAAAGGGGAAGGAAAAAAGGATTAAGACATAAAAGTTTATTGATTGATTTAAAATTATGCGTTGAAACAAAACCCTTTGGATTGGAAAGCTTGTATTTCAATGTAAAAAGGGATAGTGGAACACAGGAAACACATCGCAAAATAAACAATCTCATCTCAGAGCATATATTTTGTCTTCATTATGCCCCTGAGAAGGTGTTAATATACAACATATAATGTATTAATCACCCCTCTAACTTCCAAATGTGAAATGCATCATTAACATTCATGTTGTTTTCAATTAGTTTACTATACAGGAAGGAGGGGAACAAAGACAGGTTCCCTCACTAAATTTTCTTTCATTTGCAAAGCCTGGGGATCATAAAAAGCAGCCTGGGTGAAACTCCTGCACTCTCGACCATACGCAAGGGCCTGCTGACAGCAAGATGCAGGAAGACTTTCAATTGATGTGGCTACACGAAAAAGTCAATGCCACAGATAATGTTTTCAGGCCACCAGATAATTCAGAAGTGTAAATTCCATTTTCAGGAGCTATTCAAGTACTTTGGGACAGATTTTCAAATGATATCAGCCACCAAATAGGCAGATAAGCACCTAATGGGATTTTTAAGCTCCCCTAAACTAATAAGGCCCCTGACTCCTATTGATACTTTCATTAAAAAAAGAAGGGCTTTGAAGCTCTTTTGATCCGAAGTTTTGTAAGTTCTCCAGCACAGATTCAAGCTCTCCGATGGAGAAAATCTGTTTGTTTATCATTTCTGAAAATCGCATCTCTCACAGACTCTTTTGCCAATGGACCCAAGGTTCAAAGTCACTCACTCATCTAGGGCGCCATGCCTTGGTGACTACCTGTCCCTAAAGGCAGCTAAATGCCTTGCCATCAGGAGATGTTATCACTTAAACTTGAAATGATTTTGTTTCTGCGTGCTGACCACTTCTGAAAGGAGATGTGCACCACCAATAGGTTAGAGTTTGGCATCCAGTCAAACTCTTCAAAGTCTCATGGCCGTTCTTTCATGAACTCTGCTTCAGTGACAAAGCTGGAGCAGCTCAAAAAGACCTTGTTGAAAAAATGTGTGAATAACGGACTCTTTTGCTAAACCAGCTCCCACTTACAGATCAGTAAGGACCTCTGTGGTTGTCCAGGCCTCCTTCCAAAACAACCAGCCATCGGCCTTCTTGAACACATTCAAATTTCAAATAAAGCACGTCTTTCAGGAAAAGCATCCAATTGCAATGTAAAGTTGCCATTCATGGACAATTGATGACAAGCCTTAGGGGACATATTACAGTTTCTAATTACTCTCACTATTCAAAAACACGTCTTATTTCTAGGCAGAGTTTCTTAAGCTCCAGTTACTTGCAAATGGCTCTTACTGTACATTCTTAGACAAAAAACTGGAGTCACCTTGCCATCAGGAAGAAAAAGAATTTTGCAAAGAGAAAGTCAAACACCCTGAGCCCAGGAGGATGACTCACATCTGAGGTATCACCTCCAGAGGGAACAGTAAAATTCCTCTACATTGACTTAGGAAGGAGATGAGATGCCTCAGTGAAAGCAAGTGAGATGGATCCAGGGCAAGGTATGTGCTCAAGAGTTGAGCTCCCGCACCAAAAATCTAACGCCTAGCCAACACAGACACACCACCACTCAGCCTCCACAGAGCCCAGCTATTGAAATAGCCGTTGAAACTCCTTGGCTTAACACAGAAATTTAAAAGGATGCACCCAAGTTCTGACAACTGAAATAGGATCAAGCCCATGTTCTGATTGCAAAGACGCAGCATTAGCTCTGCCACATCCCAAGCTGCCATGCCTACTTACAGGAACAGAGTCACTGTGTACTGGGGACTTGATATAGACGGCAACAGGATTCAGCTGTTGTTCCCCATGTGAAAAGCAATACTTAAAAATCTCCCACACAGATTAAGGGAAAGACAAATACTGAGCCCTTCCTAATTAACAGGAGTTACGTGCACCTTCCTTTAATTGTGATGGCAAATTCCACTTAATCCCCCTCATTATATCATGTGAGCTGTTAAACAAAATAGCATTTTGTTTAAAAGTGACACTGCTGGTGACAAACAGCTGCCTGCCTCAGTTTAACATTCAGCACAAAACCATCTCTCACCCATTCCCTACTAACCATGATCCTCTCGAGATGGTTACTGCATAGCAGCCCTTTGGAGGATATGCCAAGCCAAAAAGTTCTCACGTTCTCGAGACCTGAAACCACACAGTGGAATAGGTTGCTATGGTTGCCAAGATTTAATCCAAATTGATACAGGTGAAAAAAGAAAAATGTAGTGATTAAAAATAAATAAATAGACAAATCTGGGCCTTGTGCCATGAAAAATGTGAAGTTGTCCTTGACTCCAGTAGCAAATGAGGCATGAAATGTATCAAAATGTGATATTGAATATAAGGATGTATTTAATATTTTACAACACTGGAAATCTTGTTACAAAAGAGTTAGATAATAAATCAAGCTGAGAGGGGCCAGTTTTTCCCTGCTGTCCCCTCTCTTTACCTCTAACTGTTCTTAGAAAAGTTTGAGCAGCTGAATCATTTACTGGAGAACAGAAAGCTGACCATCACAAGAACGAGCATCACAAGAAAACTGGAGGTGCTTCATTTGTCCATCATGAGCAATAAATTCTTGCTTGAAAGTCACTGTTAATTTCTGAAGATGTCTATCCTCCACAGCAATTCCCTGCAAGCCTTCAGAAAAGGCATAAAGACTTGAGGGAAACCTCTACATAAAAGGAGATCTCTGCCATCAGTTAATTTAACCACTTGTGTTAATTGCCTATCTGGGCTACCAGTTACCAGCTTATCACTTGTTATTTGTCCAGAAGGATTTGTAACTGGGTTCTTCCGTACTGACTTTGCCCCCTGATGTTTTCTCCTTCATCAGATGATAAACAGCAAAGCTGGAGAACACCAGGACCATCCCACCAGCTTCCCATCAGAGGGAATTCATCTGGCACACCTTAAGTTCTGCAGACAGAAACTTGTCTGTATGGCTCCTAGGTGAGAGATGAAATACGTATTTCACTCATCTTCCTTCTTATTGCCCAGACACACATACAGTTTTCATTTCTGCCTTTGTTTAAGCACACTCCTGAAAATGACTAACACTGAAAGAGTAAAGTGATTTTAGGAAGACTGCATCTACAGTGGAGAAATGTATCATTTTTTTAATACACTGCATGCCATTTAACTAACCCTCCGGTAACCGCAGATATGGTACTCACCAGAGTACTCACAAGAATGATGCATTTAAATCTCATCCACTGGTCATGGTAAACCACCAGTTTTAACCTAAGTACCGTGCTCACCCACCCTGCACGCCACATCCTATTTGTCACCATGTTAATGGCCATGTTTATTCACACACTCCCAGAAGAAACCAATGCTCCGTCCTCCGCTCAGAGTCCAGAAACAGTGTCACTGACTCCACTAGGGTCACATCAAAGGTATGTCTTCCAAATTGTTCTTCACCACTTATATTTCTAGCCTGCTTTCCCATGGAAACAAGCTTCTCTGAGCAGCTGTCTGTCAGCCTCCCACAACGTAAATGAAGCCACTAGCCACCTGCAGCCACATTTGACAGAGCCAGCTCCCTCAAATACTTCAAGTTTCACAAAAATAGCTGACATACAATAGCCAATCTCTCAGCATCCTCATGGACAGGCAGGATCAATGCAAGCTCACTTCTTATTTAGAGAATTTACACACAATACAGCTTTTCTGAAGCTTTTTCTGTGGCCAGGGCATTCAGTGAAAAGTTGCAGTTATTTAATTATCAAAGAATCCAACAAAGAGAATGAAATCCATAGGAAACCAGGCTTCATTACTTCCCATGCTGATGATATTACCTCAAAGCATGGGAGAAAAAAGAAAAACATTGGTACTTCAGGTGATGGAGCTTCCAACACTTACCTTGAAATTTATTGCCCAGAGTAACTGAGTTGCTGAATTGCAAACTAACACCTGCTCAAGGCTTAAGGTTCAGCAGAGGCAGAGAAAGGCTTTGCTCAAATCACCACTATTGCAGGCCAACAAACCCCTGCATGCCTTTTCCACTGGAGAGCAGCACCAGCAGTCCCTCCAGCCCGCAGGAGGCACCCCGCGCCTCACCAACTGCTCACCAGCTAGCGGGGAAAAGATAGACTTGGTTCTTTCAGGCTGAATAAAATGCTTTGTTTCAATTTCAATAGTTACTACCTTAATAAAAAGATGAAACATATTTCAAAACAAAATTGTTTCTTAATGGGAAACAAGCAAAGTGTATTTTTTATAAGCTGCCAAACCTGCACGTTTACTCTTTTCTAGAATTTTATGTTTAACCTTCCATTTTTCCAAGTGTTTTGCAATGAATTTATTGAAAACTTCTGACAAGAAGCCGTTTGATTCACCAGATATCAAATAGTGCTTGTGGAGCCCCTCTGTATTGTAACCGCTAAGGTAGAACCCCAAAGTCATTTTGTGTAATTATTTCCCACCATAAGCAATGACAACTAGGAATGGAGGCATCTGGGGGTATTTCCATTGTTTCCTTCCTCAGGAAAAAACCTTGAGCTGCACGGGAGGAGGCTGCGATCTGAGACGAAGCTGCGAGCTCTTACGCGTGCAGGTCCCGGTGCCTTGGCGGTGACTCACCTTCCTCCCCTCCCACGGCGGCTGTTTTGCAGAACTCCTGTACCTTCACTTCACTGCCACCCACCACAGCCTGCAACAGGCTGCTTTCAGCAACAGTTTTATACCTCATTGCAGTTTCCTGATTTCAGTAACACCTCTGTAAACCTAAACCCAACTTCACGCATAGATAGGTTCAACATTACCTTGCTTTTCCTTAAACTCTCATCCTGCACTCCCTCGAACAGCAAGTGGCTCCTCTGCCCAGCATCACTTGTTCCTCCCCTGAGCACAGCTGCTGCAACAACCAGCACTCTTTTTTACTTAAATTACGCAGAGAAGCCACCGTAATTTGCAGGGGGAGAGAGAACTGTTTGCTGTCTGGCTTTACATTTGGCTGTTCGCAATCTCCCAATGCAAGCTTCTGCAAGTATCAGTGCGTCATAGATTTGTTCTCCCTAAGCAACATCATCCCCTCCCCAGAGACTCAGAAGGATCCCACAAAACAGCTCTATCACTACTTTTAATCCAGTGCTCCTGGAGATCTTGTTGAAATAAACACAACCTCCCTTTCCTCAAATTCAAAAGTGCCATCTGACATCTTTATTTTTTTTTTCTTCCTTCCTATTTCCAGGAGACTCTTCCACTCAACATTCTCTGCCTCAGCAATTCTAAGTAAAACATATGAAACAGTGTCGTTATTCATCTCTCCAATAAGTAATTAGAAGTGAGAACAGGAGTCAAGAATGTAGACGTTATCCTTGCTAAAGGAAAGCAGATTTCTAATTAGTGAAGGAAGCAGCTTCTGTGGGAGTCTTTCTCCAAACAGCTGTTGCTGAGGGATCATCTGTCTTTCTTTTTTTCCCCTTTTGCAGTAAAAAGTTCATTTATTTTAACATATATAACTGTTGCAGTACCCAATTAAGGCAGACATAGCAAGACTAGAATCAAGGGACACCGTAGCAGAATAAAGATGACTCAATGATTCCTAAAGTATTGCAGGAAGAAGACAGCCAGCGCCCTAATATCTGCAAGCCGCCACAGAAAGCCAAACGACAGTTTCCCTCCACACAAAGTGGCTGCTGGTACCCCTGCTCAGCCCTCCACCAGACGATTGCTATAGCTGGCCCTCGACCTCACACACACATAGGCCACTTAAACCATCCTATTTTTTCTGTGCCCCACTAAATGGGTACAAGAGATGGGAAAGCAGTGCAAGGACTGGCTCAGCTCAGAAGAAACTGAAGGACAAAAGGACAACATTGTATGCCAAGGGATGTTTTTCAACCCATTATTGAGCAAATGCCTATACTGGCATTAATCACACACAGTTAAAGTAACTATATAAAAATCTCCATACAACCACGGCATCCAAACAAAACCTCCCCACCCATCAGAGTCATGCTGTCTCCATGCTGAACATAGCACAGCCTGGACAGGTGGTCACTCTGGCAACCCTTTGCCATGCTCTAAGGGCTGGACCACACTGTTGCTTGCTGAAGATGTTTTATGAAAGCTTTCAAATTATAAAGCTTCTCAAATACCAGATACAGGAAGATGAATTTTTTTTACAGTCATCTTTTTCTAGGCTTCAGTCTAAAAGCTTCAGCCAGATGCATGAAGTGCACGACTGACTGTCCCTCCTCTCTCTCTCTAACAGAGGTCAGACAACTTCCATCCAAAGTAGCAGACATGCTTCTTTATACTTATCATCTCCTTTCCTCACTTCTAGGACATGACAAAGCTGATTGTTTTTAAACTGTGCAAAAATCAAAGCTGTGATATTACCTCACACACACACACGATCTTGTCATGTGAAAAAAAGACATTTTCCATTAAAGAATGTTTGTCACAAGATACCTTTTTCTTATCAATGGTATTTGGTTTTCTTCATTATCATTTTAACCTGGGCAAGTTTGACAAGTTCTTTTGAAGGGGGACTCTGTGGAAATGTAAATCATCCCCTGCAAAGCTCAAGTGGCAAGGGCACCTCTTTTAATTCATACTGAAAGGGACTCTCCAGCAAAACCCAAACCAAGTAAGCTTTCACACACATGCTACTGTGATGCACACATTACTGCACAATTACAGACGAAGATTACTTCAGTGAACAACTCTATATGACTATTTATGTTCAAGGATAATAATAACACAAAAACTAACGGGGCTAAGCAAGTTCTGAATTAATTTAGGCTGGTTTTTGAAGGCGTTCCCATCCATTAGAGCAGCAAGGATGTAGAATAGCCTTCCCAAAAACTAACAAGGGGGAAAAAAACAATAGTAGCTTTGAGATGGTGCTTGCTAAATTTGACCAAAGCAGGAACCTGTGATTACAGGGACTGCATGTCTTGTAAGGTCTCCATCCGGGCTTACATCCAATATTCCTTCAACACATCACACAGAGAGAACAGAGCAACGCATACATATGTGCCACACACACAGTGTTTTCAGCCAAGTCCTGCACTTCTTCAAGATGAAGGTGGCTGTGGCATACACAGACATATTGTGCACCTAAGATACCATATAAACAAACACACCTACAAAGTCGTTTCACGCTGAACTGGTTTCTCTCCAATCTGTATGCCACAGCTTCCTAAAGAAGCCCTAAAGAACCAGAACAAACAACCCAGCATCAAGTGTTTAAATTTAAATGATCACTTAATAATTCAGTCAAATTCAAGGTGCTTCACTCCTATCCAGACAAACCACTCCTTCGCTCTTTGTATGGCTTGGGTCTCCTCCTGGACTGCACTTCCTTGCCTGGGAAGGCAGGCAAAGAAGCTTGCAAGTGTGAAACAACGGAGAAACATGGGCCCCTGAAGGACACTTGCTATGGCAAACACAATGCAGGCCTGGCAAAATTAGCCCCTTTTGCCAGCCCCTTTTGCCAGCCCCCCAGACCGAGTCAGAGACATAGCTAAGAGAGCTCTCACATTTGACTGCTGCAAAAGGTTACACAAGCCGTACACAGTGGCTGACCTCAGAAAGTCCATACGTGCCTAAAGGCATCCAAGCTCTATCACACACATGTTCCTGCTTGCAGAGAAATAGTCACGTGCCCACTCGGAGAAGGGGAGAAAAGAAAAGAAAAGAAAAGAAAAAAAAAATCTACAAGAGTAAATGCAGTCAAAGATAATTCCCAAGCACTCAGTCACAGATGAGCTAGTACAAACACACAAATAAAAAGATGAGATCTGTATCAACGCTCTGGGACTGGCACATCACGGATACCACCTCAAAACTGATAAAGCCAAACAAGGGGGAGGGGGTAGAGAAAGCCAGAAAACAAGAGGACTTAAGTGCCAAAGGCAGAGCAGCCTAAGCCGCGTGCATCAGAGATGCTCCTCCTCTGCACAGACATACACACACCACAGATGCCTCCTGCCTTAGCCTCAGAGATACATCAACACTCTGCAATCACACAGTACCGTTGGCAGAAAGGGTCAAGAGACAGATGCAGCTACAAATTTTCCAATAGCTGAAATGGTGTTTGATCAAAGGAATATCTTAGAAGCCACTGGTGCATTGCTGGGAGGGAGCATAGAAGCAGACATTTCAAAAGTAATTCTTCACTCGTATCACACATCTGCAAGAAGCCAGCACCTGGCCTCCCTCCCTACCTGTCTGCATAGTCTGCCTTGACTCCAGTCCTTATTATTCAGCACATTTACATCAGGTTTCCTTAGCACTTCAGTTCACATTATACCATCTCAGTCCAGTGCTATAAACCAGTCCATCATAAACATCAGCTTGATTACAGAGACTGCTGCATACAATAAATGTGTATAATGTATATGTAGGAAGCAAAAGACACCTCTGTATTTTTGGTTTTGTAAAGACAAATAGCCGCAATTGTTTAATCAATAAAAATGCCTCTCCAACTCCTACTGTTATTACAAAGCAATTTCAAACAGAGTGAAAAAGAACCATTGGATCTATATTCCTGTCAAAGGAGACAGTGGCTGATCAGCCAGCAAATGAACTACCTGGACATGATTGCTACTCACAAAAACTCCCCAATTCTAGCACTAAGCAAGCTGAATTTCCACTGCATCCCAGTCTCTCGCTAGTAGCACAGCTTCATCCAGTTTAAAGCATCCCATTAACCTAACTGGGGATTCTTCCTGGAAAGGACACCACGTCTAAGCCAAAAATACAGACTCGGTAAATTATTCAGCAAATGGCAATTACAGTGAAGTGGCATTACATGCTGGCTTTGAAGGGTCATATATGTTGACATCAACAAAAGAGCCGGTGGTGAGCCCGGAAAGCTGGGAGATGGGGAGTTAAGGAGGCAGGCAGCGAGTCTGCCTGGGCTGCGCTTTGCAGCGTGTCCTGGGAAGAAGGATGCTGGAACAGGTGCAACCCTGGCAGGGAGCACTGGTCCTGCAGCACAGACCACAGAGATCCAGCTGCTGGGAAGCCTTTTGAGAGGCAGGCAGTGCTGGAGCAGTTGTTCATAATTGCCAGCAATGCTTTCCTGGTAGGAACAGCAGGGATCAGCGTGATGTGAGGTGTGTCACCATATGCCTTGCAACTTGCTCACTCCAACGACTCCAGCTTAGAGCTGTAGGGAACTCTCAACTCAAAGGACAAAGAAATAGCATTTCTTATAGCTTTGCAGCTTGCTCTCCTCTTCCCCTTCAGCATATCTTGTCTTCAGGCTTCTTGCTTCTGGGGACACATGCCACCTTCAGGAAAAATACAAAGTTTTCCATCACTGGATAC
The DNA here is from genome assembly GCA_009806455.1 of Tetrax tetrax. Taxonomy (NCBI): domain Eukaryota; kingdom Metazoa; phylum Chordata; class Aves; order Otidiformes; family Otididae; genus Tetrax; species Tetrax tetrax. Next base: position 822,962 of record WHYT01017892.1, read on the forward strand.
ACAAGATCCATTTTATCCCTCAAAACCTGAACTCGATGCACACGTTAAAAGTCAACCTTAGCCCTGAAGTAAGCAAGCACAACTCCCAGGGGTTCCTTGAGAAGCCTATCTGGGCAAAGGCTCAGCAAATCCAGAAACTCCATTGTACAGGAAGGCAGCAGGAGAAAATGGCAGCAGGCAAAGCTTGAAGCTGGACCAAAGGGCAAAGTGCTGTCCTTCTCAGAGGCAGAAGCAGACACAGAAACAAGAAACCACACTTCCCCAGACGTACACATGCACATGCTTTGATCTCAGTGCTGGACAAAGGAAACTGGCAGGTGCCCTCTGCAGAGGACAACTCCCTTCAAATCCCATCTATAGCAAAACCAGATACCCCAAGTCCCAGCTTTGCACTGTAACTGCAAACAGCATCCTGTTCGGGGCCCAGCTTCAGCCCTTGTATTTCTTACACCATCTTTGTCTAACCTAGAACCTCCCTGTGGTGGCAGGGGAAAGCTCCTGGACAGGGGTTTCCCTCAGATCCTCTGGAAGATGCAATTTGTGCTGACTAGGACACCTAGGACTACTGCAGTAGAAAGAGCAGAAAACCCAGGAGTCAGGAAGATGCCAAATATTTCCACACTGCCACCGACTCTCTTCCACATCACTTGCTTCTTCACAACAAAGATTTTTTCCCCTTTTCTTTTCTCTTTTCTCTCCTGGAGACTGTGAATTAACTGTCAGTTCCCTAGTATTTTGTACATTGCTCTTTCTGGCTCTTTTCCAGATCTGTAGGGTGCCTTCTTTCTTTTTTTCCTCCCCTTTGCTACTCTCTTTTCTTTACCTCTCCAGTTCACCCCACTCTCCCCTGAGGTTTATCTCCACAGCTCCTGGCTGATGGACTCATGACCACCAATGCCCAGCAGGGCTGATCTCACCCATGCCCCCGTCAGGTCAGTGTCTCCTTCCCCTTGCTCTTTGCACTCTGGGAATGGAGCTTGGCTGCCCTTTCTTCTGGAGGCGGCAAACTCCCAGAGGAAAGGAGGGGGAAACAGGGAAATATATCAACACAGACCACAATATCCCAAAGATCCCCTGTCAATCACAGTCTGAGCAAAATTGCCCTTCAGCCCTGTCCAAGTTGAGCTGTGGCTGGCTGGGGAAAAGAACAGCTCATTTTATTTATCAGTGTGGGAAGAGAGATTAGAGATGTTCTGCAGTCTGAAGAGAAAATCAGTGAATGGAGAGAGAAAAGGTACTTGTAGAGAAGGAAAGGACACATTTGCTTGTCAAGTACAAGTAGAAGCTAAGGGGAGAAAATGGGTTGAGAAGGGGGAAGCCAAACTACAAAGAGAAGATACTGCAAACTATTCTGCCCTGTACTTCATACTAATTTTGAGTAAAGAGAAGAAACCAATGCCACAAGTTTCTTCCTTCTGATGAGAGCAAACAGAGCTTGAAGCACTCTAACATCAAAACCAGAGAGGGGCATGCACAATAGTCATAAAAAGCTGAGATGGACACCCAGATGTCTGTGTGCCTTAATTTTGGATGGGTCTGTATATACCTCACCTACAGTCCAGAAGTAAAACATGTCTGGTTTAGGTATGTTCAGCATCGCCCATCTCGGCACCTACAGACCAGGCAACACGGCTCCCAGCTCCACGTGCTGCCAGCTCGGACAGCTCTGAGGGAGCAGAGAGGGACACTAAAGCCCCAGCGCTGCCACAGCCGGGCAGATGGCCCCAGGACCACTGCAGCTATATCAGCTGTTGTACTCGGGGCACACCAGCCTTTCATGAGCTCCTCTCCATCTAAGATGGCCCTGCAAACTCCCACAAAGGAGCGATCCGGGAGGAGAGCAGCCTACCTCAAAGCACTTCCAACCAACACACGAAACTCGTATGAAAACAGAGAGGCTGGTAGCAAGCCGTGGAAGGGAAGAAAGCGAGCAACAGAGTAGATTCAACCCACAGGGGAGAGAGGAAGGGGGGGAAAAAAAAATCTAACCTCATACCTCTAAAAAGGAAGCAGTGGGTAACACTTAGCTTATGAAGACTTCTCCCTCTGAAAAATTAAACCTGATAATACAAAGACGTACACAAGAAAGGAACAACTCTCTGCAGAGCACCCATGAAAGAGGAAGCCAAGTTCGGCCAGGAAAGATGATTACTTTAACATAATAATGCCCCCCATGTATTTTGAGAGAACCTGTTTTGCGTTTTCTTCTACTGCAAGGCTGTAATGACCCCACATACACTCTGTCAGCTACAAGAAAAGCCACATCACAATAAATCAGTCAAAAGGCCATTATATGAAACATATTTTCAATAAAATAAAATTTTTAAAAAGAGAGAAAAAACAATAAAGGCAACATTTTCAGAGCAAAACCTCAATGCCTCCTGCCCATCACTTTCCCAGACATGTTGTTAAAGACTTCTCTGTTTTTCACTTCAGGAACAGATTTTTTTGCAGGTCATTAGCAGCCCTCAGGGCAACATGCTTTCCCACAAGCCTGCACTCCCAGGAAGTACATCTGGATGGTGGGAGAGAGCAAGACGTTATTTTCTTGATCTGACATGGATCCTCAGCCAACACAGCAATAAGAATGGGGCATATGATTTTCCTGATTTTTCCTCAGCTGTACAAAACCATCATAGTGGGATGCCTTGAAAGGCAACACCTTCTGGGGTGGAAGGCCAGTAGACCATTAATCTGAACATAACACTTCCCGACGTGGACCCAGCCACCCTTGGGACAGACCAGTGGTCTCTCTGGTCTGGCTGTCGGGGTCTGACAGCAGCCAGCACCGAGTACTTGAGAAGAAAGTGCAAAGGCACAGCTTGTCCTGAGGTTAAGTTTCTGCTCAGCTCTCATTAAGCAAAAGTTAGGTCACATCCTGAAGCACAAGAATTTATAACTTTATATTCATTTATGCTTTTACACTTACAACTCTGTAAAAAGTCTGATAAGCCACATAAATAGCTACTCTCAGCTTCAATTATACTGTGTGACAATGAATACCATGGGCTATTTTTCCACGATACTTAGGAATTAACCCACATCAGCAACTTAGGTTTGACTTTAAATTACCTAGTATTTCCTGATGGTTTTGCCCTAATGATCCACACATTTTCGCCTGTTCATCACAGAGGAAACCTTGCACATCAAATGCAGCAAAAGGATTTTTTTTTTTTTTTTTTTTTTTGTGAACTTGTCTTATCATGTAGGGTTTGGTCTCCAGATCTCATTAGCAAACCTTGTCAGACGCTAACACAATCACCCCACACAAGTACTGCAACCTCTACACTGTGTTTCAGAGCGTGCCTCCTGCACACCTAGCTAACTGCAGAGGAACTAGCCAGCGCAGGGGAGTTTGGTGTGCAGCAGAAAGGAGCTTCAGTGGCCTTGCGTCCCCTGGCACCACCCAAAGTCACCCAGCAACCAGGTCACCTCCCGCACCAGCCCCATCCATCACAGCATCACTCTCCTCGCTGGGTTTCCTCACCCAGAGCCTGTTGCTATTCCAAGCACACCTATTCCTATGGCTGCAGAGTGGCAGAGCTGCTCCTTCTCTCCTACAACATTACTCTAACGCTCTCCCTAGCAAGGCTAGAAACTTCACTGTAAACATCTCATCTTCCAGAACATGGAAGAGCAGTGGAGGAGGAAAGAGGGGATGGGGGGGTGACTACAGTTCCCTCGTGCCTCTCTACAGTGCTCTATGTGTCAGGAGAAAAAAAAACATTATGGCCTTTTATTATGATGTTGGTTTTAAAGTTATTGTCACAAGTTCTTAAGACGTCAACAATGAAGAATTCCATTGTTCTCCTAATTAATTCAGCAATCTCAGCGAAATAATACAAGCTGCAATTGGAATTCCAAGCTCACCCTTCGACCACTGGAATCAACTAATTAAATAACAATCAGCACTACCGTTTGCATTTAGAAGACGGACTATTCCTTTCTATTGCTGCAATTAGGGAAGGCACTCAATAATCGGAATGAAATACAAATTTACCCAGGAGCCCACTAAATTATGACCATTCGTACTTTGTTTTCTTTTCATCCTAGCAAAAAGATAGCAATTTTCCCCTTTCCCTGCTTCCTCCATTAGAAAGGGTACTCTGGAGATGTAAGGCAGGTTACCAGCTGCAGGCAGCCCTGCTCTGCAGGTGCCATCTTTTCTTCCCCCCAGTTCGGATAACCTCTGTCTTTTTGATTAAGGTCCCTCATAATCATCTCGGACAGCATCCTTTATTGAATAAAACAGCACGGAGCTGCAAACACATTCACGCAGATTTCGGCAGAGTAGGGAAGTGTCCCGGTGTTACTAGTTGTATGCAGTGCACGTGCCGCCTGGGAGCTAGAAATTTGTGCTGGGTCCTTTTCTTTTTGGCTGTTATGAGTCATAAAGATCATGCAAGCCAAATGCAGCCTGTGAGGCCACTGGGCCCAGGAGAATCTGGCTCTGTTTTCAGGGATATAGAACTGCAAGTGCCTGGCCCTCCAGCTGAGACTTCATTAGTACTTCTGGTGATGCCCGAGCCAGAGTGACAACGGCTTCTCCAGCTGCAGTGCTGTCTCTGCAGGGCTAGCAGGAGCAAGGAGAAGAATAAACAGAGAGGTCTGGCCAAAAGCAGACAAATGTCTTAAGGATGAAACCATACTAAAGTGACTGTGAGATGGTCACTGCCATCAGGAAGAGATGCACATGTCTAAGAGAATCTTTATGTACTATGGCTGAAATGGAAATGGCTCTGCCCTCTAAGAAAACCCATGCTAACCACTCTCCCCACATTCACAGTCAAAACTTCAAAGAGAGCTATTAAAGATGTCTTAGCAATAAAGCTGCTTCTCCTTCCCAAGCAGGGTAATCGGTACCCAGACTGATGCCTTTGTGACAGCAGCTGCATCTGACAGCAATCACCTGACAAGTCCTCAGAGGCACAGAAGGAATGTGCTGTTCCCTCCACAGGGATATGTGGCGATAACACACAGATGACAAAACTGAAGAAGGGACTTGTTTATATGAAGTCAACATGACTTCAACACAAATTTTATGTTAACCTTATGCTTTAGTACTGTCTTGGTAGGGATCTGAGGGGTCTTCCCTCAGAACAGAGGCAAGCTGCAACAGAGTCAGGTCTGGGATCAGATCTCCTGGCCTCACAGAAGCCAGATTGGGACAGGATGGGAATCTTCAAGGGAATCGCTCCAATGTAGGAAAGAGACACCCACTGCAGAACCACAGAGATAACTGGCAAAGACACAGCAACAGCAGGAGGAGGTGTGAAAATTAAATTGGATAAAAGGCAGGTGTTCAGGGAAGAGTGGAGGCTGAGGGGAGGGAAAAGGCAGGAGAGGTAGAGCAAGCAACTAAACAGAACAGTACTGGTATTGTACTGCTGTCACTGGCACTTCAAAACATTTGCAAAATGCTCATGTCTGTTTCAGGGAGAAGAAATAGAAGGAGCTTTGAACTGCGTAATCAATCCATCACCAAAAGTCAAAGGAAAACTATGTCTTCACTCCACTCTGGTCCTGCTGCAGAGGCAGAGGTCAGGCAAGTTCCACTGCCAGGGAGGCAGAGGCACCTTCAGTCGAGTTTGGGGTACCGGGAGACAGGCAGGAGCACGGCAGAAGCTGGAGGCCTTTTTGAGGTGATGGAGCAACAGGGCAGAAATGCATGCCTTAAACTTCTTTTTTTCTTTTTCTTTGATCAGCTCCTAAACCTTCCAACAGCTTAATACAAGAGGCAGGGAAGGTGGCAGCAAGGCAGGGAAAGGCAGAGCTGAGATGTCCAGGTAGCGGGGAGCCATTGCATCTTGCGAGCAAGGTCAGAAGGGGAGAGCAGGTCTCTGCTGCCGCCTGACTGAGGCATAATCGTTCCTCACATGAGGAATATTTCAGATGAGGTAGCATCCGTGCTTCAGAAATAATGAACTGTGATTACACAGGATGATGGCCAAAATACATTATAGCTAGAGCTGGGGAGAATTTCTCAAATAGTTTTTGTCAAAAAGAATGGCCTCCTTCCAAAAATTTGTAGTTTTTGCAATTCAGCCCCCTCACCAAGAAGTTTCCAATTTTTCCCATAACCCTTTCAAGTAACACACTCAGTTTCTATCTCCTTTATTAGAGGTTACTGGAGAAAAAAGCTCTTACCAAAGAGGGGGAGAGGGGAAAAAAAAAAAAAAGAGCAGAAGGGGAAAGAGGCTGTGAGAAAGGGGAATGCGACTTTTTTTTTTCATCTCCAAAACTACAACTATTTCTCCATGTGTCAAACGTGCTTGTGGTCAGCAGCTGCCCCTGCCCTATGCATCCAGCAGATGGAGAGGGAGGGGGCTGACAGGCAGCGGGGACATGACCCGCATTTGCCTCCTCTCCCCATTGCAATTGTTCCCGTGACCTAGAAGGCAAGCACCTCAATTCAGGGGCACAGCAGTACTTCTAGCCTGCTAACACGAGCTAAGATTGCAGCTGATTATACTATTCATATATTTTTACATATAAAATTTTACTGCTTTCCCTTCCTTTTTAACAGCTTGAAGAAGTTTCCTATAATAACTGCTCAGAATCTCTCTCCTCTGCCTGGATGCTTGTAACAGAAAAGCCACTCAGAAATGGCTGGAGGCTTTTCCCACAAAAGGAGAACAAGCAGTTAATCTAATTGGAAACAATTCATCCACAACACACAGTTTGCTGTAAAGCTAGTTTCATAGCTACCAAAGCTGGAAAAGATTTCAAGATTGCTTCTTTTGCCTGCTGCTTATATGAAGACTAGTGGTCCATGAGTTTCCTCAATCTCAGTTTCTAGAAGCCAAGAGTTCACCATCAAAATGCTCCACAAGATTAGAATGCTGGCTTGTCCAGCCCTAGATCTGGTCTCCAACCAAACTGGAAGATTTGGAACACATTGCAAGGAAAAACAGATTAACCTGTCCCGAGGGAGAATTATGCCTAGCCTTTGCCATGCCCAGCATTAGAGATTTGCATCCTTTAATTAAAAAAAAAAAAAATCCTGACTGCATAACACTTGCTTTTCTATTTTGATTCTCCCGTTATCCCTGTGAGTGCCCAATCTGAATGACTTTGAACTTGAGGATATCTTGCAGCAACCAGATCTGCAGGCAGACGCTGCACTATGTGTAAAAAGATGAATTCATTGCTCACATGGAGACTCAGCAACAGAGCAGAGGCCCCCTCGCCCATGAGACTCTAGCCAAAATCCTCTGACAGGACAAGAAGTGGATGCTAGTGCTACTTGCCCTGCCCTGCTTCTGCAGAAGACGTGTAATCCCTGGCACATCAGCCCCAACACATCTCCTCATTGCCAACAGCAGTTTCAACTAATGAAAGTGGAAAGTAAGAGAAACTCTCAATTCATCACCAAAATTAGTGAAGATGATAGAATTTAGATCAGAATAAGGTTCTTCAGACCTACAGCAGGGTAGGGAAAAAAACAAAACAAAACAAATGTTCAAAAGTAATTCTGTTGCATCCAAACCCAGGAAATCAAACCATAGGAAAGGTGCTTCTGTCATCAATGTACCGAAAGTTCTAATTACAATCACATAAAACAGCTAACTTGATTAGCCAAGCATGATTTAGGCAAGGTTCCCCCACTGCTGTTCCTTGTTTCCCTGGATGGGGTTTGATCTATCAAATGCTTTACATTGCCTTTGCCAGAAAGAGGGTGTTTCAGGCAGGCAGGGGTCGTTACAAATTCAGGAGATGCTGCACACCACTCGCCTCCCATGTTTCACTCACCCTCTCTCCCTAATAAAGTTTGCCACACTACTACTACTACAATGCCACTTATGCCGTTGGTATAACTTGTCCCAGTTCCTGCCTGCTAATTAAAGAAAATGAAGAGTCTGTAAATGATCGAAGAGATGTTCTCCTTGGGTGAAGCATCAAAATCTTTGCAGCAACTTTGCACTTACTGTGATGTTACCATAATCCTGTATTGTAAACCACACTATTCCAGCCCTAATAAAGGCACACATTTATGCTGCTAAAAACAAACAAACAACCAAACAAAACCCAAAACCAAACCATTCCCTCCAGGCGTGGAGCAAGGTCCCCCTAGGCACTGGGATGTCTTATCACCAGCCAAGCTGGCAAGTGGGAACAGGGCTGGAGCTGCCGACAAGCCTCAAAACTTATTTGCTGGCTGTATTCACAGGGACATGTTTGCAACAAGTTTCTTACCCTGTGTCTACAATATTTCATCTGCAGGATGGACGTTCTGATGATACACGCTGAGCTGCCAGGGAAAACAGGCTCCTCACCTCACATTTAACACATCTCCTGGGATGCTAATGCTGGAGGACAACATCCTGCAAGTCTTGGACAGACCATAGAATCATAGAATCACATGGTTGGATGGGACCTGTAAGATCATCTAGTCCAACCGTCTTCCCACTACCATTGCTGCCAGAGCTACTAAACCATATCTTGTAGCTCCTCATCAAGCCGCCTCTTGAACACTGCCAGGGACGGTGACTCCACCACCTCTCTGGGCAGGCCATTCCAGTGCCTGACCACTCTTTGGGAGAAAAAGTTTTTCCTCACGTCCAACCTAAACCTCCTCTGGTACAACTTGTGGCCATTACCTCGGGTCCTGCTTGTTGCCTGGGAGAAGAGGCCAAACCCCTGCTCATCACAACCTGCCTTCAGGAAGCTGTAGAGTGCAATGAGATCTCCCCTGAGCCTCCTTTTCTCCAGACTAACATCAGCACAGAGTCAATAACCTGTTAAAAATCACCACCAGTACTTCACTCTTGTTTAGGAAAGACATTGCACAATGCAGCACGGTCCAGAGGTGCCCAAGCAAGTTCTGTATGAGCTGCTTGCCTACAGTCATACCCACCACTTTGGATTTTATATGCCCATTTTATATGTACCATCTCAGCAGGCCATCCAATGGGAGGCTACTGCTGTAGGGAGTGACCAGCATTTCCTCAGCACAAAGTGAAGAGCATCCCACACACAGTGAAACCTGTGGAGCTCACTGCCACAAGAAGCTAGCAAATGGCAAGGACTGAAAAGACTTGCCACATTGCACGGGAAAGACTCGGACGTTTGAGAGGGCAGGTTAGAAAGCGTGAGAGAAACACATCTTCCCTCTAAACAAACTCTACCAGGCAGGAGCAAAATTAGTATTTTGATCACCCATTACAGACAACTTGAAATAGATGTGACAGTCCTAAAGCACAGGTGACAATCTAAAAAAGCACATTGGTTGGATTTGGTACTGTGATGACCATCTTTTTTCAGTCTCACAGATTTGGTGAGAAACTGCCCCTTTACATGCACAAAGAGGGAATGTTCTGCATAGACAAAATGAAATATACACACAAGCAAAGAGGTATCTTGAAATCTTGGCCTTTTTGCTCTCCCGTCCATCATTTGGTTATCACCAGACATACACCTGCATTATATGCAGCTATCAAGATTGTTAATTTTTTTAAATCTAATTTATTTTAGCTACTTTCCTGAAAGCTAGCCCTAACTTAGAATCATAGAATCATAGAATGGTTAGAGTTGGAAGGGACCTTCAAAGGTCATCTACTCCAACCCCCCCGCAAGGAGCAGGGACATCTCCAACCAGATCAGGTTGCTCAGAGCTTCATCCAGTCTGGCCTTGAATGTTTCCAGGGATGGGACATCCACCACCTCTCTGGGCAACCTGTTCCAGTGCTCTACAACTCTCATTGTGAAAAATTTTTCCTAATGTCCAATCTAAGTCTACCTCCCTCTATTTTAAAACCATTACCCCTCGTCCTATCACAACAGGCCCTACTGAACAGCCTCTCCCCATCTTTCCTGTAGGCCCCCTTGAGGTACTGGAAGACCGCTCTAAGGTCTCCCTGGAGCCTCCTCTTCTCCAGGCTGAACAACCCCAACTCTCTCAGCCTGGCCTCATAGGAGAGGTGCTCCAGCCCTCTGATCATCTTTGTGGCCCTCCTCTGGACTTGTGCACCTTCAGGTTCCTCAGATGTTCCCGAACCTGCTCTTCGAGTACAGTGGGCGGTTCTTCATCCTCGCAGTCCCTACTTGTGCCTTCCACAGCTTGGGTGGAGAGACAAGAGCCCTTCTGCTGACACAAGACCTTTAAAAAAAAAAAAAAAAAGAAGAAAAAAAGAAAAAGGACCCCAATTATCATTCTGGGCAGCTCCCTTGATCCCAGGGAAGCAGCACATCTCCAGTGCCACAAATGCCTTTGTTACTGTTGTAAACTGACAAATAGGCAGAGAGAGAGAAGTGCTGTGCAAGACTTTTTTATTCTGGTGAGATGAGGGCAGAATTTCCATCTCCCGCTTACTTTGAGCCCTCTGTCTCAGTGACAGTTCCTAGTGTTGCCAGCGAGTCTCCTTGCTCTTACCTCTTCCCCAGCATCTCCCCTTCTATCCATCCCCAGTTTCTCTCTTGCACTCTTGCTTTCCCAAGCCTTCGTCTCCTTTCCACACCCCCTGGGCTCAGCCACCTCCAAATACCAGGGACCTGGCAAAGGTCAAGCAACTCGGTGGCCCCGATTAGGATGTGGCTCCGCCAACTGCTCCCTCTCTGCCGGGCACCTCCTCCTGCTCTCCCCACCACATACGCGCTAACTAAATAAGTGCACGAATGGATGTTGGTGTCATTCAGCCGAATAAAGGCAGGAGGGTTTTGCTCTGGCTCGCCGTCAATGAGAGCATTTTTCCTGGAACAAGGGGCTGAATTCAGCTGCTTGGTGCTGTCTGATCGCAGTTTGTTGCCAGAGTAACGGAGGCACTGGAGCTGCCAGGGCCACACTTCAGAGGAAGGAAGGGGCTGCTGCCTGGCACCCCATCTGTCATCATCCTGCGGAGGGCTGGGGACATGAGCAAAGGGTCCCCTGGTCCCTTTGTGAGGTGAGCTCGGGCCCCAAAGCTTCTGCAGAGTGGGAAAAGGGAGAGGCCCCTGCAGATGCAGAATCAGCTCCTGGCATCTGCTGGAGATGTCCTCAAGTGACTCTGGACCAGCCACTCCACCCCTCTGTGGAATGGGGATACCATGTTGCCACCCCGCTCCAAGCCTGACCTTAAGGACCCAGCTTTATGTCTCAAACCAGAGTCTCTGACCTGACCAAATCATCTACCTACCCCTCACTGCAGTCCCAGAGATTATAACCCAGGTTTTCCAAACATTTATCCCCATTTGAGGGCCTAGACATACAACTGAACAGAATCGCAGTAAGGATGCTTGACAGGTTAACGCGTCAGCTATCTCTCCGAGAATGTACTTCAGTCTCAAATAAAATGCAATGATGTCTTCTGCTTTATATAGCAAAAACTGGCCTTAGGGATCCAGAAGACCAAAGGCTGAACACAAGCGGTTTTCTTAGACAGGGAGGACATAATTTGTGCTTTGTACATTGAGAGTGCTAAGACAGCCCTCTAAGACAGAGAATGCAGTCTCTTCAGATCAAATAAAACACCCTGTGATTTTCTTTTTAAAGGGAGGACAAGTCAGAAGTTACCGCATCGCACATCTGATCCTTAAGCTCTACAGTATACTCCAGCACTTTGCAGATCACCAGGCGACCCATGCATTTCCCTCCTTTCCCTCTCCCCATACTTATGCATTTGTAAATTGGTTTTTCATCTGTAACATACAACTCAGCTCATTCCACAATTTTTATTTGCAGATATTTCATAGATTAAAACAGCCAGTGAAAGGACTCAAGTATATGCATGCACCCCAGTCTTCCCAGCACTCTCATATCACAGTGCTACAAAGACAAGGGAAAACATTCATAAGTCAAATAACTATAGACACAAGCAGGCTCAGCATTGCATGGCAAGAGCTTGCTGTTATCCAACACATGCAAACGAAGACCACAGCCGTGCCATACATACCAGGGCTCTTAGACTTCTCTGAATATGAATGAGCTCTGTCTCTCTGCCGATTCCCTCACACAGTCTCTGAAGTCAGGAGACCCAGCCAACCCTACCATGCACACTGACTTGCTCCCTTGCTGCCTGTTTTGCAATTTTAATTTCTCACCTTCCTAAACAGCAAAAGAAGTATTATGCTCTTGACAGAAATATTTAATTTTCCAAATGTACTTTTTTTCCCTTTCAAGGACCCTGAAAGTCTTGAGGTATAACGTTTTCATTTAACACCCATCCCAATTTACATAAAGCCTGCTTGAAAAGAAAGGACTGCACACCATAAGGAGCAGAACCACTCCCAGTGCATACAAGGGGTGCAGAGGTGTTGACACAGAGCAAAACTGGTTTATTACTGTCAAGATCGGCCCTGCTTTTATTCTCAGGAATCATGGGATACAAGTCAAGATCTTTTCCACTCTATCCCCAGTATCTCAATCATCCACTGACTGTAAAATAACATAACGCATCTCAGGTCCCTAACATGTACACCTCTACTTGTTGCTTACAGTTTGGCCCATGTTCAAGAGGTTAATATGAATTACATGGCAGGTCTCTGGCAGATCTAGGAATTAAACCTAAGTTTGCAGTGGCTCAGGGCTGCTGCTCATGTGTTATTGTCTGCGCCTGGCACGGACTTCTCAGTAGCGAGAAGGCTAAAATTAACCTAACCCCAAATTCCCTGCCTCCAGCGGTCTGCATGCCCCGAACCACACCGTGCCAAGCTGTGGTTCATGAAGTTAAGCGCTCTCTGTACAGCCTCAGCCAGGCACGGGGAGAAATGCACCCGCTGCCCTGTCCATCACGGGGGCAGATCAGGCTGCCGTGACACTGATGAAGGAACAATAGGAAACAGGGAGTCAATGAAGAGCTCTGTTAAGTCCCCCCGTCTATCCAACAAGCTCAATCCTTCCAAGCCATTTGTCTAATCTGTTCTTTAAAATCTCCAGTGACAGATACTCTGCAAACTCCCTTAGCAATCTATTTTAGTGCTTCACTATTTTTACTGCTCAACAATGTTTCCCGATGTCCAGCCTCAATTTTTCTTGCTCCAATTTATGCTGTTGAGAAGAGTTCATTCCCTTTCTTTGAGATTGTTTCTCTTTGATTCCTGTGGGTATGTGTTCAGTGCCGAGATGCTTTAATAAATCAAACATTACAGAACAGAATTGATGGGCCATGGTATTTGAACTGCCCTCTGCAAGCCCTGCTCAGAAATTTGTTGTCATTGTACCACCATCCAAGTCTATGCATATGGCACAGCTAAAGCAACAGCACAAATAGGAGCTCTGTGTATTGCAGTCTCAAACTGGCAACCAAAACCAAAACTGTTAGAAACAGCCGCTCTCTAAAGGCACCGGCCCGATTCTCCCTTACGTGCCAGCCACAGAGAAGGCAGACCCCAGTACTCAGATCCAGGCACCCAAAGAATCAGTTTCTGTTTCAGACAGGCTAATTACCTTCAGAGATGCAACAGTTGAAGGGTTATTTTCTGTGCTTAAACTGGGGACGTTGGAGTTCAGTCTCCCAACTTTGAAACATTGGTTTGTGGCCTTGGGAAACCAGAAGGAGAGGAAAGCAGGGCCGTGCCAGATAGCTGGGACCTAGCAACTGCCAATGAGGGCCAAGGCAACACAAGCTAGTTTTTAAACAAAGTGATAGATAGAAAAAAATTGGAGCATGCCAGGAAGCAAATGAAAGGGAAGCAAAGCTCTCTGAGTAACCACAATGCAAATGAGAGAGGCACACTCTCACACCTGTTGCTGAAGCAGAATTCCTGGGCAGCCCCTCTGCTCCCAGCTCCTCTCTCAGGCACAGAGATTTTCCTTGTTGATCCAGCTCTATGCCTCCCTTCCTTCTATCCGCTCTGCTCTGGAAGGGACGCGCCTGCCGGCCCAAGCTGTGCTCCAGCCCCACAGCCACAGCTGACTTTGGCAGTTTTGAGTGTGGTCCTGCCCAGAGCCCAGCTTACTTCTGCCATCCTTTCTGTTTCACCACCAACCAAGCATTGTATGATTCACCACCTCTCTGCAGCACTCTTCTGTTCAATGACACCTTTGCACAAGCCTACAGCATGGCTCTAGCAACCCAGCTTGTCCTGCTTGTTGGTAGCAGCCTCCCAGCAACCATCTCTGTGCCGTGCATTAAGGACAGGGAAGACACCCACCAGCTACCTGCAGCAGACACCAGGCACTGTGCTGTTGGACAGTATCTCAATACTGCTCCTAAATCAGTCAGTCCTGTCTTCTCCTCCCTGGCTTTCCTATGCCAAGTGCTTCAAGGGCCATGGGACTCAAAAGCTTATCATCTTCATAGACAGATTGGAAAAGCAAACAAGGCAGCAAACTGTCCTCCCCATTTTATGGGCCAGACGCTTGCTTTCACACCTCAACAATAACTGCTCGACTGCAGACAGCTAGAATCCAGATATATGCCTCCATTAGAATACTTTCCTTCTTATTTTCATTCTTTCAGACTACTCTATCATGCTGTTACACCCTTTCTGTCACTTCTGTACCTCTCTTTAGTCTGTGCAACCTTCTTTTTCCTTCTTACAGGCACTTTGCCCAAGAAGGATGGGACAGCAGGCCCTAACTAATCACCAGAGACATTAACAACTGCATATGCGATTATTTGCAAGCCCTGTTTCCCTAATGAATTCCATCCTGTGCCTCTGCAGGCTGTATCCATTTGTCCCCTGCATTTTGCTCCCAGAGCCCATAAAGAACTTTTCCCTGTCATCATTAGGGCTGGTGTCTTTTCATATTCACTGACTAACTGTTCCCGGCGGCTCCATGTTACTCTGTGCCTTTTAAAAAAATTCCATGTTACTTCATTTCAGTTGCAAAATAACAATAGCCCAAAATACAAACCAATTCTCAACTCTCTTGGACAGGAGTGGATATACGACATCAAAACATACAGACCCACAAGTACGCCTCATTCTGCTAGACCAGAGCAGCAATGCAGACACACCAATCAAGCCACACTTACAAGCTCCCTGTTGTTTAAATTAAGTAGATACATCCACACCTAGGAAGGGAAAAAATAAACAAACAAACAACAAAATAATCAACACATACACAGCAGCTGGCTTGATAATTCTCATCATCTGAAAGCCATTTCTCCAATAATTAGAGGTTTTAGATGCTCTAACAAGGCTAACACTAGTTCCACCCACAGGGCAAAGTTCAGGAAGAGAATCTGGAAAAAAATGAACAAAAAATGTGCAATGAATTAAAACTCAAAAGTTAGTCATCTCTGTGGGAACATCCAAGTACACAAGTCAAAAGCTTCCTTTAATTAAAAAAAAAAGTAATCTCAATCTGTTTTACACTGCCTTTTTTTTTCTTTTAAGGACAGGAAGTGTATTTGAAACTTTTAATAGAAATTACGTATTGTCCGGCTGTCCAAAGCTACAGGTTTCCACATCCCACATTACTTGCAGTTAGGAAGAATGGCATAGGGTCATACAGATCCAAATTCTCCCAAAGAAAACATCCCTAATGAATATATATATATATATATATATCTATCTCCATTGCTCTTTGAAGAATGGGTGAAAGACCATCTGAAACAGTACCCACTTGTAGCACTTGCTGTTCCTAACAGTGTCAAGAATCTAACATGCCATGGCCCCAAAGCACACCACAAGTGTTAGTGAATCTAGCTTGTCTATCACTAGAAAACTGAAGTTCATGTATGTTTTTTAAAAATGAATTTAGTTTTTTCCAACCATTTAATCTTTTGCATTAGGACCCCATGCAACCAGAGTCCCTCACTGGTGCTCAGAGCTCTCTGGTTTTAACTGCTCTACAGGTACAGGACAGATTCTGCCTAGAAAAGCTCACGGACTCACATCCCAGTTCAAGAGAGCTTCCCTTTTCAGAAGAGATACTCAAAACACAGCATCTGAACTCACCCACTCACTCACTTTCCTGAATGAGGACTTCGGGGACTGCTTGCACAACCAGGAGAGAAAGAGCAAGAAGCAGGGCTGGGTTTTTTTGCTGAGGACCAGATTAGGATATTAGGAACATCCAGGAGGGTTCAGAGCCTCCCACCACCTGGCCATGCATGCTTGGCTTCTACCTCTAACCAAGCTGGTGCTACAGCAGAATCTAAGTGGTGAAGGGGATTTTCCCATTTTCCACTGAAGCTAAAGTCTTTATGTAGAGAGACTCTGGCTTTGGTCAGCCCGGCACTGTTATAGCCTGTCTCACTCAGGGTGAGGCCATTTAATTTGGCTGCTAGAGGTGGTGTGCATGAAGTAGCTAGTGAGACTGACAACAGGCAGCCCAGAGGCATTTACAGTCAGCTGGGAAGGTCACTCCTATCCAGCAAGCTTTTTCTGGGTTGTCACTTCACCTAGATCCAAGTTTTCACAGTGACACCCAGGAAAGGAACCAGCCTTTGTACGCAACCAAGCCCTACCTGCAGATATTCCTTCTTTTTCCCACCCCAAGCCTCTTCACGCTGGACACTTGCCTCTACATTTATCAGCATGCCTTGGTCTTGAAAAGCAGCAGAGCTCCTGCTCTCTGGGATGCTCATGACAACCACAGCCCTTTTAATTACAAAAGAGTTTAAAAAGCCAGAATACAGAACGGCTGCACACAGGGCCACTCGGGGTGAGCATGTTACACATGCACAGCAGTAATCACAGCCCTCCGAGACACAGTTTATCACCTGCTCTCGTGGGGCCCACCCACACTCACCTGCACTACAGGAGGCTCTTAGATATTAAATATGAGCCTGGCATCTTCCCTGTCCCCGCACAAGCTCCTCTGCTTTGTCTCGCCATGCCTTCTCTGTGCTTTTAAGTTTGCATCATTAAGTGGCCTTTAAAAGTCTATCATGCAGTTCCTATTAGACAGGCTATACATGACAGAGAGAGGAGGTGGTAGAGGATAAAAATGAAATAAAAGTAGCCAAAGGCTGGCAGAAGAAACATACACAAAATTTAATTCCAAGCAGTGACTTCATGTTTACAGCAGGGGCTTGGGAGTTAACATTACAGGTTTGTGGGATGAGCAGGGCTAGTTTTGACAGATCAGGAGATGCATGTTCAACTCTTTAGTTCTGCCCCGGAGTTTTTCACTTTGTCCCAGGCAGATCGCTTTATCCTCCTGCAATGCCTTTGTGAAGAAAAGCACTAAGGGCAATCTCCTCATCTAAGGGCAGTACATTTTTTGCAGCTCTGCACAGTGGCCAGTGCTGTGCCATGAACCACATTCCACACCTCCTGCTCGCTAGCCTTCCCCAGCCCACAGGCATCAACACTGAGCAAAAACCAGTCCATCTTTTTCTCCTTCTCCACTGTCTCCGTCATAAATTCAATGTCTTCCAACTGGGAGAAAAAGCCCAAATTTTAGTCCAGGGCCTACTGTTCAAGGTACCTCTAGTACAAAACGTTCTACTCTGCCATTTGAAGGCAAACCACCTCCAGCAAAAAAACCCAAAACCAACCAAACAAACAGCTGCTATCACTTTCTTGCTGCTCAACCAGCTCAATAGATTGCGGTTCTGGGTCACTGGGAAGCACCTTTTCTCCAGTGCTCCCACCAGACCAAGAGGTTTCCTGCAGAAACAATATCCCCATGACAGGCAAGGCAGAGCTGTCCAGGCAAAGCAGCTGTGATTTATGAGGAGGGGGGAATTATTCACATTCAAAGTACTGTTAACTTCCCTCCTCTTTTTTATTGCTCACATCCTGCTCCCCTCCCCAGGAGCACTCCCAGGGCTGACTGACTTTCAAAATACATGATGCCAAGAAAGCATCCGTTCAACCAGCAAGAGTTGGGGGCACGGGGGCGTGATCCAAACAAATGGCATAACAGATTCCAGGTCATCTGCTGAGCTTCTCAGTGTGGAAGACAAAGCCTTGCATAAGAGAGGCAGAGAAAGATGAAAATTCTGGCACCAACTCAGCAGTGAAGCAGAAATAACTCAACTGTCCCTAACACAGGTGTAGGTTCCTGCATTTGACCTTGACAAAATATTCAGGCCCAGTGCTCACAACTGTGGCCACTGCTAAACAGAAAACACCAATAGTGTTTGTATTAAATGATCCCAAATAATTTGTCAGCTATGCTGGGAACAGGGAGAACTTGCAGTAACACCAAAGGCATCCCAGTAGCAATAGCTTGGGAGATCATGACCCTCACACTGCAAAGCCAGGTCAGTTGATGATAGGTTCAGTGCTTCAGATTTTCACTTGAACAAAAGTTCATCCCTTCACTAAAGAAGAGATTCATTTATTTACCAGACTGGAGTTCTTAGCAGATTTTCTCAAACCCCTGCCATCCATCCTGAGTCCTAACGGTCCCATAAACACACTCTCACTCAGTCAGGGACTCCCAGGATACAACATGGTGATGGTACTTTACCAAGGGATACACTAGTCTGACTAGAAAGACCATCCCACAGCATGCCACATCCACACTGGAGACACCACACCCGCACTCCTGAATCATCCCCTGCTGGGCTGGCTGTGGGGAGAGAAAGGAGTCACAGCTTCTCAGCTTGCAGCTTCCCACTGAAAGCACCAGCTCTTCAGTATCATATTTTGGTGGTGGAAAAGGAAGAGAAGAGGCTTCCCTTAACCCAGCTTCAGTCTCCACTCCATAAAAGGGCTACAGCAAAACTCTTCATTAGTCATGGCTGGCAAACTTGAAAGGAATAAAGGGAACCAATGAGTAATGTGACACTATGAAAACATAACCACCTCAATAATGGGAAAATCAAAAGCCAGCACAAAACCTCCACATAAACAAAGCTACAGAAACAGGAGCGCTTGAGCCAAAGTGTATAGCTCAAAAATTCCAGCTGTATAACTGCATTTTGAGCATTTCATCTGAATTGTTGCTATACACAGCAGCTTGGAAAATGGTGGTTTTCTAGTGCTGACATATGCAGAAATGCATAGACACAACCATCGTCTCCATCATCCTGGGAATTTCTTCTAAACATTGCCATTCCAAGAGAAGCAGGTGAAGGGTAGGGGCTCTATCTAGCATATGTGACAGCTTTAAAAGCTGCATTTATGCAAGCAAATGGAGCATATCAGCTGCACTGTATTAACACCAGTGTCTGCAAACGGGACTCAGATATTTTTGTTGCTGTGACTGGAAATTTGCTCAACATACAGTCAAGTAGAAAACTGCTTTGAGTTGTACTTTCAGAACAGCATTTCTACCTCCTGTAGCGTTGATCCATCTTTATCTGCCACATTGCAGGACTCCAGTCTTGTCCATGCTTTGTATGCAGAGAGAAGTGAGGAGAGGCTTTCCAATCTAGGGCCCTTACCAAACAACCAGCAAATCTACCAGCACAGAAAGGGAAACAACACAAACTGCTGTAATTCGCAGCAGGATTAACCCTGCAGACCACTGCTAGCAATGCACAAATTCTATCAATTACCTCAGCTAAGAGCTCTACAGAGCTTTAAGCCAAAGCTGATTTGATCATTCAACTCATGATTTCCAATATATTGCCAAAAGGCCTGGATCCCCAGCTCAAGAGAATCCCCGCCTTCATTTTAGCTGGCTGATGGAAAGTGAGTTTCTGGTTCTCATGGCCCTGAAGAAAAATTTAAAGCGGCACACTGCCAAAAACTGAGTAGGCAAAATTAATAATAAAAATAAAATAGATGGCACTTTTTTCTCTTTGAAGCTTTAACGTCCCTCCCACAGGTTTCTTCCCAGTCTCGCCGAGCTCTCCATGCACATGCAGGGCCATATCTGCCCCTCCCCAATGCTACTGACCCAGCACACCTGAGCCCAGCACAGGCACTGCCCTGGCACAGCCCGTCCCCTCGCACCCTGCTGCCACGGCACGTTCCAAAATGAGGGACATAACCATGGAGTGGGCAGGAGGTGGGCACCAGAATATATCCTGGGCATGAAAGATGGACAAGACTCAATTCATTGCTTGTTTCTAAGCTCATCCACTTTTTCAGGGCACTTTTTTGGGAAGCGACAGCACTCACGTTCTGCAGTCTACGTGATCTCATACAAGGACATGTTTTCAGAGGACAGCAATGAATATTTAGGCTGACCAAACTCATAATCTTTGCAACAGTGAAAGACAGTGATGTGAATGCCCCACCTGAACAGTCACTTTGCATCATTTTCCAGCACCTCTCTCTGCCCTGCAGCCTCTGGAGGAAGACCACAAAGAAGGAGCCAAAAGTTCAGTGCAATGGAAAGAGAAGCTGAAGAAACATCACACTGATGAGGACTTTAGGAGCATATGGTCCTGTAAGGAGTCCTCTTTCCTTGCTTGTGTCTGCAGAACGGCTGAAATAAGATGTCAGCAGGATGCACAGAGCCACTCCCTAGCACCGCTCTTGGACACATCGGCAAAGCTCTGCCAGTCCTGACACACTGCAAGGAGGAGAAGTCATCTGCACCCTAACTTTGGAGCCAGAGAGGAAGGGAGAGCAATCAGGGAGCACAGAGGGACTCTCAGGACCGCCCAGCAGCAAACCATCCTTTGTACAGAGCCTGTGACAAAGTCCCCAGCAGCCTAGGGTGGCCACAGCCATCACTGCTATTGGGGGGCTGACATTAACAGTGCAGCAATAAATCAGCAGAGAGGCTGACCAGGTAATCCCCAGTCCTTCTAAGATTTTGTCTGCATGGCTATACTCATGAAATTAAAGTCAGCTAAACCAAAAAAAGGCATTTGAGGACAAACTTGCTTCCCCATGAAAGCTTTTCCGTAAAACCTAATAGGTTTTAACAACATATTTTAACACCACACATTTATTAAGTCATTTTTCTATTCCTGAATGCCATCTGTACATATCTCAACTTGTGCTATCCTCCCAGCTTTATAGCAGCTGGAATAAACCAGCAGGATTTCCTCTTGACATGATGATATTCCCAGAGACCTAAGAGCTATAGACTGAATTCTTATACAATATGATAATTGACTCAGTCTCCAAAGGATAAACATGTCAAGATACAAAATCATTTTTTTTTTCTTACCAATGCAATGAAGATGAGATTGAAAATGTCATGTTCTGGGTGTATGAGCAATATTCTCATAACTTATCATCTAAAATAAATTGTTCGATCATTTGAACTAGTTAGAAGATATTCCAAGTCAGACAAGCTGAAAGCAGACGTTCAAACACACTCAGCATGGCAGAAAGAATATTAATCCCACCTCCCTCCCCCAAATGTTAGATCATAGTCTATCACCTAAGGTTAATTAATCTTTCAAAAGTGCTTGAGTCCACCAAATAAACAGCAGAAAGATATTAAAGACCAGTCCATGGCTTCAGGAAAGCCCACTGTAAATCTTAAAGATTTCCTGCAAAATCTGGCAGAGAAGAAATAATTGAATATGCAAAACAGCACCATATTATGTCACAAGTATCCTTCTTCAAGAAAAATACAATTACTTTGGACACATTGGATCACACAGTGGATACAGAAGAGAAGCATCATTTAGTGCAGGGGATTATTGGAATGTGCTGCCAGCTCCTCATCTCGCGTTACAGAAGTACTCGGAGGACTCAAGGACTTGTGGACCCGGGTGCTACATCAAACCTTCCTGCTCTCCCACGACTGCCTGGCCCGGCTGCTGACGTGCTGCGCAAGGGCTCAGCCAAGCTGCTGCACCAGCCTTTTGCTCACCAGCGTGCGTATCTTCCACAGGAATCTTTGCACACCTGCACACTCACAAGCTCCCCAAGGAAACTGAAGGGCTTTGCTAAGTGCTGGAAAAGGCTTTGGCAGGTCTCCAGTGAAAAGCATTACATGAGCACACACATAGCCTCATTGCTACACAGCAGTTACCTCAAACAACTTGTCCATGATTACCTGACTATGGGACCATTTACGTAAAACACCATAGTAGAGCGAGGTTTTGGTTTTCCTTCCCCCCTCCCATTCCCGTAAAAAACTATGCACTTCCATAATTGAACCTTCAGCAACAAAAAGACTCTAACAAATGAAGCAATTTCTGGGGAAACTCAGACCCTAAATCCACGCAGACAACAGCTCTTGGACTGAGTTCAAATGCATCCCCCTGCTTAAATTCATGTCTCAGGCCACTTAAAAACCCTGAAGTATTAAGTGCATTAAAGGTACTTGGAGAGAACAAGGATGGCATGCAGGCTGAGATCACTCCAAAGAGGAGGAGATGATGCTAATTATACTGCTGGTAAAATGGAATCACTGGGGGAGAAAAAAAAACGAACAGTCAAGACAGTAACTGGTGCAAGAGCAGCTATACTATTT
The DNA here is from genome assembly GCA_009806455.1 of Tetrax tetrax. Taxonomy (NCBI): domain Eukaryota; kingdom Metazoa; phylum Chordata; class Aves; order Otidiformes; family Otididae; genus Tetrax; species Tetrax tetrax. The sequence goes on from WHYT01017892.1 coordinate 845,115, forward strand.
AATCAGTGGTAGGCCTGAAAGGAGAAAAACAGATTACATCAAGGTAGTGACAGACAATCAATGAACACTCGATTAACAGTTACAAAATTACTAACTTAAGCAAAACGTGTTTTTGCAAATGGTAATCTCTCCCTCGTACTGATACAACCCTAATTTAATTTTCTTTAATGCACCAACATCAAACATTTAAAGAAAAAATTCAGATGCTACCATCTGAAAGGAAACACCCTTTGATCCTGCAAAGAGCCAAGTCAAAGGGGTGGAAGGAGACAAGATAAGGCTGCAGGATGCCCACCTGGCAACACCTGGCAACACTGTCCATCTCAAGGCAGGAGGCAGCGCAGTCCTACCAGAGAGCACTGGCTCAACGGCCTGGAGATGCAGACTTTGACGCCGCTCTGCCCCAGTCACTTGTGAAACATGCTTTGTTTCAAGGTGCAACATGTCACTGCATTTTCTTGCCACTGCTTTTTCCCCTTAAAGCCTTGCAGCTTTAAGGTTGGTGAGGAGCTAGGTATTAGGTGAAAGTAACCTTCCTGAGCATACCGTGTGCCCTAATTAATACGCCAGCCACTGACTGACTGGTAACGATGCCTCTTAATCCCTCTCCCTGAGTTTGCTGAACATGTCTCAGGTGGTGGCACAAGGGATTTGTGGTTGCAGCATCCTTTGCTTCTGCGCAGGCACACGCTGGAGGCTTTGAAGGTTTGCATGTCTTGTGGAAAAGCAAAAGGAAAGTGGGCCTGATGAAAGCAGAACCCCTTCAACCACCCTGAGCATGTCCAAACACCAGCTTTCTCACACGGAAGAAAACCCAGGGAAGGGCAGGGGAAGAGGGAGGAAGCTTGCTGAAGGAGTCAGTTGGGAAAGGAAGACAGGTGATCCAAAGAATTCTACTGAAATTTAGTGCACAGGAAACTCTGGGACTCTGCTCTACATCATTGTCCCAAGGAACAAACTTCCCTACTTCATACAGTCGATACACGATTCCGTTCACCCCAAGTGCCCTGCAGTGGTAACCGCAGATTTCTAGCCACCTTTTGCCCTCCATATGGAGCAATTCTGGGCAAGACGCTTCAAGTTACAGACGGAGAGTCATGCTAGAAGCAGGTCCGTTTTTGGACAAAGCTTATGCTCCCTGTTCCCATCCTAAAACAGCAGTGGGAAGAGGGGATTCTTCAATTGTTGTTCAAACAAAGGAGTTATCCTCACACACAAAAGCTCAGCAAGGGTGACAGTTTAGCACATACAGCACTGTGCCATTATGGCCCGAGTCTCTGCCCAAGACCTAGAAAAGGGCTCAGCAGACAACAACCCAATCCCTTCTAAACTACAGGCCTAAAGCCCTGCTGGGTTTTGTGTCCCATCCCTCCCTCAAAAAAAGAAAGAAAAAAAGGAAGCAATTCATGACAAAACTGAAAGATTTGAAGGACAATAATGGCCATTTTGAAAATCTTATTTTGCTTGTTATTGACTCATGCTGAGTTTTCCCACACCAAGCCTTCACAGCTGGCAGTTGACCTAGAAGAACTCCGCAAGATGTATCATTTCAATTTAAAAAACAGCAAATGTACCAAGTCCTGGGTAATTTGCTCCTGTGCTTAAATATAAAGCTGTACAAAAATAAAACATGCCTTTATCTCACTTGAATTTATCTAGCTTGAGCGACGAGCCACAACCATGTCCTACCTTCGTACCTTTGGCTAGCAGAAGTCTCTTCCCCTGGTTAAGTACTTACAAACAATAATCAAATCACCCCTTAACCTTCTCTTTGTTAAAAGAAACAGATTGAGCTTCAGTCTCCCTCTCTCCACCATGCTTTACAGACCTCACATCATGCTTGTACCTCTTCTCTTATCTCTCACCAGTTTGCCAACATTATTTTTAAGGTATAGATACCATGACTGCACATAATGCTCTTCCTACTTGTATTCATTATTTCTTTGCTTAGACTGTCAAAGATAGCATTAACACTCCTGAGAATTCACAGCACAGCACAAGACCAGCTAGTTATTGATAAGATAATGAAATTAAGCTCCAGCTTCTCACCTTGACACGGTGACTCCCAGGGGTTCCTCTCTCAAAGTGTGTGTTTTACTCCCTGCTCTCTTTAATGTGGATTAGTAAGTTATCACACGCCAGCCATGCTGCTAGAGCTGTCTGTACATTTACCCTTCTCCCACTATAAATGCAAGATAACCTGACTAAGCTTCACCCCCTTTCTGAAACCCTCACATTTGTCACAGCAGGAGGACACGGGCAGCTGGTTATGCTGCAGACACCCCAAAACCAGAGCCCGGTCCACCATCCATGAGAGAACTTGCCTGCTGTCAGGATCCCAGGCAGAAACAGGGCATTCATTGCCCAGACGCAGCTGCAGGTCCCAAGCCACCCTTTGTGCTGCTGCAGTAAAGCCAGCTCCCAGGAGCCAAACAAGCTCCATCAGGCAAAGCCGAGCAATGCCAGTATATCTGCGGTCCAGGCTCCTGCCAGAATAAAGGACTACAGCATTTCACACCCCTTCCAACACAGCGACCCCTGCAACACAGCACTGGTTCAGCTGTAGCTCAAGACATATCTCAGATCCTCCTTCTGGAGACATGCTCCTGCTTCTCCAGCACCCGTAGGACAAGAAGCCAGGGCCTTCGAGAGCCAGCAAAGCCCCTCTTCCCACGCCCGCTAACCAAGAGGTGCGTTTCGCGCAATGCTGCCAGCGCGTTGCAGGCTCACGCCAGGACACTGGCATCCGACGCCAAATGGAAATCGCAAACTCATTCAGCACTTGAAGGGATCTGGACCCAGGGGTTTGCTTTAAGAAGCTTTCTCTCTCCCTATCCCCAACCCTACCAGTTGGAAGCTAATGTGTCTGGATTCTTCACCCACAGTCAGAAAAAAATTTGTCACAGAAAATGTGCAAGCACTGACATCTTAAGACAAAAAAGATGCAGATTTCTCAACTGTTCACAGCACATTATGGAAATACATTCTTAGGGACTATTAAATATGCGGATTACTGACTAGATGAGCAGCAGCTCAATGGACTAGCTTGCAAATATGTCTTTAGACAATTCTTAAAATGCAGATTAATTATCTAACAGACCAGAACATTTTTTGCCTACAGACTTTCTAATGATCTGTTGCATAAACAAACATGCATACAGTTTTGTTTGCATTTGTGTTGGCTCTGATGTTCTTAAATAACTAAATAGTGACTGAGGAGATTGAAATCTTATTTAAGACTCAGCAGGAACAGAACAAAATGCATGTCAGTCCAAATCACTGAAGGACATGTCTCCATAAAGACCCTTGGGAAGTCCAAGGACCATAATAACAAAAGGCCCCATTTCCCAAACACAAAACTTCAGATGTACCATGTAGCATTTAAGTCCTTCTATGTTTATGCCATCAGGTTTAATTAAAGAAACTACAATGTTGACATCCAAGATTTAACAACTAGTATTCCCACCAACCTCTTTTTAAATGAGCAAGGTATATTATTCTACAGAGATATTGTTGACTCTCTGCAGGTTTAGGAAAATATCACTGCTGCCTACATGCTGGAGATACGTTTGGAAGATCTGCACAGCATGAAAAGGTTGATGCTGTCCTGAGCTCTGCTGCTGCCCTAACCCACTAATTTCCCGTGTCATGATTTGAACCCTTAAGTTGGGATTTCAAAATTCCATCTTGATCTTAAATTTGCCATTGATATAGGATCGAGCACAGTGGTCATTTTCCCAGTAAGGGTAATTAACATGTTCGTTGTAGACTGTGTTTTCAGCTTCCAACTACTCAATTTCTATATGCCTTTTCTGATGGGTTAAAATGCTGTTGGATATCAAAACCAATGCAGAGCAAGTGTGAAACATTATTATTCCAGCTTCACACCCACTTTCCCTCGGTGTGAACAATAATGCAAACTGCAAGACAGTGATGAATTGGACCTGGAGAGGACCAGATGCTCTGTGAGCATTAGCACAGTCTCGGCCCCAAACATTTTTCAGTCTAAAAAGAGATGTGATAGCCTGCTTTTGAAGTTGTCCATGCACATATACAATCTTTTAACACCAGATGTTACCAGATCATGCACAAGGTGGAGCAAAAATGTAAAATAATCAGAGACCAAACAAGAAAAGAGCAAGGGCAGACAATGAGCATAGGTAGAGTAAAATATATTTTGATCAACCTGTTTTGGGTAAAAAAAGCAGTTCCAGCACACGTAACAGTTTGCACATCAGCATCAGTTTCAATGAACTCCATACTAGCAGTACTACACTGCGCTAGTGTGTGTGTAGCCAGGCTCTGCCCGTGGCTCCGTTACCTCCCAGCTGAGCCACTTCACCCAAGACAAGCCACATAAAGCACAACCCTATCAGATACAGCAATTTCCTTCTTCATCACAGTCTACGAAGAGAAAGCACAGGGTTAATGCCCACCATGAATGCCACCACAGACTCAAACATCAGTGACAACTAGCTTTGCAGTTCCTCTGCCTCTGAGCAGGGCCAGAGAGCCATTAAAAAAACCTCCAGCATCAAAATGCAATGAATTCTTCAGAAAAATGTCAATTTCTGTCATTGAACCAAAACCTCTCTGGTTCTCAGCAAAAAGTTTTTTTTTTTAAAAAAAAAGCTAGGGCTGAACAAAATGTTCGGGGATTTTTAACAATCCATCCCCTCCCAATCAGGCCCAGACTATCTTTGATATCAAATTCAGATGTCCGTGTAGGAAGGGGAGAGAGGGTGCAGAGCCACCATCATGTAGAAAGAGCTGATTTTCTACTGAAACAGCTGAGGTGCAATTGCACAGTTCATCAGCCTGCAATGTTAATTGCGTAAACCACTTCAGCTAGAGCCACGGGAAGGACCCACAGTGGCTCTCCCAAGGGAGGCGATGCAGGGGAACTGGCGTTACGCTGCACAGAAAAAGCTGTTCGCCCCCAGTCATCTTCTTCCCCCCACCGACACACAAACACACACATGCTATGACAGTCCTAGAAAGGAAAAACCTGCCTTTTAAAAACAGCAAAATCTTTAAGGAGTTGAGCACACATGCCTGAGTGGGTGGGCAATTAGTATTATTATTACTTTGTGCACACAGGGTCTAAGACCTGAGATGACTTGTTTGTGCCCAGAATGAATTTTTGCAGACTCATTATAAACCCTTGCAAAGCAGGGTTTATAAGGTCACAGAAGAATTTCCATTAACTGTAGCCTAGCTAGGGATTGCCAGTATGATCTATTTCCCTCATTTATGCATATGCAATAAGGCCAAGACGAAGCTCCTTTGCTTTATTTCCACATCATTGTGCTGATGCTGAACTAACCAAATAAACAAACTGAAAAGCGAGTGGGGAAGCGGAGGGAGGAACAAAGAGACTAAGGAAAAAAAAAATATGCCTGGCTCTCTTCCTCATGAAGGATGCAAATAAATTCTGCAGACTTTGAAGCCAGGAGATCTCAAGAGAGATGAAAATCCCCTTGTGCTGGATGGCTCACTGGGTGCTCAGTTGAGACACTGCTTGGGTACTGCCTTACGCAGACGCTTTCACACAAAGGATGGTCAGAATAAATATTATTACCCTGCCACCTGACTGAGACCTGGCTCAGGGATTTGCAATCTAGCAGAAAGACAAACCCTTTGGGCTCCCTTGTCTCCCTCCCACCACCATGAGACCACAGCCTCTTCAAAAACCATGCTTCCAACACTTAACAGTAAAAACCCTTCCCAAGTCTCTGGGTAAGAGGCACTGTGGATCTGGGTAGGAAATCACCTATGTCAACGGACAGCTTATATCTTGGCTCCTTCTTCCCTGATAAATCAGTGACATGGTCTCTATCCCCTTGGAAAATCCAGGGGAAGGTCCCAAGGAGGAGCTCACCAGGACTCAGTGAAGTTCCCCTCAGTTCATCGTAAAGCCAGCCAGTGCAGCTGGGTGTCGGCACAGGCTTGATGCCCACAGCCTCCACTCCAGAGCAGCACCCTGGCCCCAGCAGCAACGAACCCCTGGTCTGATGTGAGAGGCTTCGGGAAAAGCCGCCTGTCACTGCTACGTCACTGCAGACACTGCTCTCACAGAGCCCCTGGACCAGACAGTGCCCGAGATGGAGAGCGCTGTTTGCCAGACCAGAGCATCTCCCGGGGCTGCCCTTCACCTGCAGCGAGCTCGCACAGCCACAGGGCCCTGTCAGCCAAGCACAGATCACTTCACGCCCTTGTACATTCTCCAGGTAGAACCCCACAGAAGCACCCTGCCTACCATCATTACAGAAAGATTCACTCAGGTTTTTCCTCTCTCATGTGCTTGTAACACGCAAGCCTGAGATACGTCCTGCCTGCTGCTACAGTTGCCAAATTGTTGGGATGCTCAAATCCAGCAGCCTTGTCTCTTAATTCTTCCAAATATTCAGCAGCAAAAGCAACCCCTTTCTGTTGGCATGCTCACTCTCTCTAACCCAGGTCTGATCCACTTCCACCTCCAGATCATTAAAGATAATAAATAAGCCTAGCTTCAGTGTGAGGAAGCTTCACATAATCACCTATCTATGCTCCAATCAGCACTCCTCCATTACACTTCTATTTTCTACAGCTTAACTAGGAAAGCCAGCACCAAACTCTGCCCCTTCCTCTACAGCTATTTATTGCCCACATTCTGTTTGTTTCCTAAAATAGTCTCTTTTGGGTGGATCTAATGAAAAATCCAAATAAATTAGGTCCATTGGTACATTTTCAGTTCCCATTTCATTAGCTTTCCAAACTGCAAGCGGCATTAGGAAAGTAGGCTGCCCTACTGCGCACCCATCCTATTCATACAAGCTACGGTGATTTGACCTCCAAGGTCAGACTCATCCATATATTTGAGTGATAATCAGGCCCTCCCAGCTGGCACAGAACAGGAGAAAAACTCACCTGCCCGATATCCTAGCTCCTCCTCAGGTTTGATTTCTGCAAAGGCATCGTGTGCAAAACTTCTCCTGCTGTATCTGACAGTTCCCTTGGACCACGTGAGTTCCTGCCCTGGTAACTTCCCAACAAGGAGGAAGAGTCTTTCCTTTCATCTTAACACCTGCTGCTATTTCACACTTTATTTACCTCAGGGTTCTTTGATGAACCACCCCCAGTCCTACTGATTTACAACACCCAGGCTTCTTCCTTTGGTCCATTACTTCCTTCTTTAAACAATTCAGTCACTACTAATATACTGCAAACCTGGATTTCCTCAACATCCCAGTGAGGGTAATGACTCCCCTTTTCCCCCAGCCAATGCTCATCTCTGCCGCAGCTCCTCATTTCTCCTGGGGCTCAGGGAGCCTCCGTTCACTACTGCTGCCCTCGGAGGCATTTTGGCATCCCGCAGTTGCTTAGCTGTGTTGGACCTGACCTACGCAGCCCTGCTTATGCCACACTGCACCCAGGAACGCAAGGAGGCTTTTTCCAGCCCCAGCAAGGTCTCCCACAGAAAGAGAGCAATAAGCAAACAAAGCAGAGGACAACATTACAGCTTACAGGTCCTGTGCCCAGCTCACCTCATTTGGCACAGTCATAGCGATAGTGATAGCGACCGAGCAGCGAAAATAACAGCACAGCCTCCTTCCTCACCTCTCCTGTAAGGCAACCCAGGATACATGGCTGGGAAGTACACGAGGAGTAGCCTGCTCACTTCTTAATTTACATTAGCTCCTACTGACACTAGTTGAGCATTTTAAGGTACAGGAAGCATTTCTGGTTTACTGCCTTGATAGCTTTTGAACTGCTTGAAGCTTGCCAGCTTGGTTATACCCAACAGCCACTCACTGGTGACCAATGTGGAAATAACGCTGTTCAAGCTGGCCCTCACAATGTTTTCCTCCACTTGCATTAAAAGAATTGCCACAGGCACCCCTATCTACTGTAGCATACCAAATCTTCCACAGACACCAGAACAGAAAACACTGCTAAAACCACAAATTGTCCTTCCAAGCCATGTCCCACATATCAGACGAAAAGTTATCATGGGATCCTTAAAATTGCTCCATTACCTCCTCACAGGTTTTACAGCCTCTTCTATCTCTCCAAGTCCCCCATTTTTCTTGTCAGAGGACCCATGACAGTGTTAATAGTTCCCCTGAGAGAGTACAGACAAACTGGAATTTGTAGTCTCCTGTGCACAGGCACAACTCTGCAGTAGTATCACAGTCTCTTTTCTGTACAAAGCTAAGTTTTCCATTCCTGTATAAAGCTTTCATCATGGAGTCACTAATATCCCGTTGACTTCTCCGTATCACTCCCTCAAGTCTAAGAGACACCCTTCAAGCTCTTCTCATCTCGTCAGATCACAATTTCAGTGTGTTCCTCCTATTCAGACATAGCAAGAGGTTCCTTGTATTGACAGATGCCTCAGCCTCGTATATGCTGCCTTGGAAGCCTCTTGCCCAGAGGAGAGCAGAAAACCTTTCTGAGAAGACTTGCAGAAACTTTTGTCTCTCCTTCTGCCTGTAAGGATGAAAAATAAATAAATTCTGACCCTAACAAGTGCTGCACATGAAGTTCTCCCCCCAGAGTCAGCAAGAATCAATATCCACAACCCAGGCACATCAGCAGGCCTTTAAAAAGAGCAAGACACCAACCACCTGCATGTCTTTAGTCCTGACTGAATACAGAATAAAGCTTAAACCATCTTCGAGGAAAATGAAGTTTCTTGGATGAGGGAGTTCTCCTCTGTCCATATCGCCCAACAATATCCAATTCTAAGCATACATCCACTCCTTCCTGGTTCTTTATCACTTCTGCCACCCCACACTCCTCCTCTCCTCTGCTTCCTTCTACCCTGATTTTCCCTCCTTCCTCTTCCTCCACTGACCCAAAAGCCCACCCTTTCATCCATCCACACAGCCACTGGCTCCCCATGCAGGCTTTAGCATCTCCCACTCTCCACACACACCCAGTAAAACCACAGTTTCTCTCCCAGCCAAAGGAGCCCAAGGCCCTTCCCGGATCTCATCTGGCCCTGTCACACATGCTAAGCCAGCGGCTTCTCCCAGAAAAGGAGGAATCTAAAACAACACGGTCAAAGCAGCTGTTGCGGCAGAAAGCAGAGATCCCACATTGCAGTTCAGATGCTTTCCCACCAGAACTCGTGCAAACAGCTAGCATCTAGCTGAAGATCCTTGCCAAGTCCTCGGTAAGTTTCAAGTTTACTCACTGCTTTTCTCTCAAGCAAAGAAATCAGCATGAGCACGCACACACAATGGTGGAGATGGGATTTCCTGACACACTTTAGCTGTCAAAATAGATAGGCTGGAGGCAGCACTGCACATACCTGGCTTGCTGTTCCTTTGATAAGCTCTCTGAAGACCAGCTCCCTTGAATCATTTGCCATTCACCCACAGATTGCTGCATGCTCCTTGGCATCTGGGTATTTAGGCCTTTGCCAGCCCACATGACTCCTTGGCTTGTTTTCCTTGCACAGCTTGCAAAAGAAATCTCCAGCAACAAACTTGCAGGCAGCAGCACTGTCTCTGTGTAGAGCGCTACTCTAAAGCCCCCGTTCAGAGCCAACCTTTCACAGGTGACTCTTCTCAGGAAGATGTTGATACCTTTATCAGCCTTGCTCTCTCCCCTTTCCACTGCCCCAGGCAGCACTCTGGGAGCCACTGGCTAGTCTCCGCTCACAGCCCTTCATTTTGGGGTTCACTTTCCTCAGGTCACCCAGTTCCCACCACCATCATCCCCACAGGAGCCAGCTCACAAAGGGTTAAGATAAATAGCCATTTAAGGGGGGAGGGGGAAGAAAAGAAAAGAGGATTCTCCTTTGCTGTGCTAACACTCTAAAGCCCACTTTCTGCTCAGCACAGCCTGTCAGCTCCCTCTTCCCCACATTCCAGGTATAAGTCTTTTTAGTCAAGGCATTGATTCATGCCAGACATGGGGAAAGAAATACCTGCACACCAAAAAGAGCCACATAGCAACTTTCCCAACTTCTGGCATTGCTAATCAGGCCCAGCCGCAAAATGGAAACCAAAGGGGAAAGGTTCAGCCGCTTACTGTCTATTTCTTTACCCAGATGGTTCCCCTCAAGTACACAGCATAGTATGCATAAATACTAAAGCAGACTCGCATCAAGACACTTCAAAAATGCCTTGGCACAGTGGGAGCCTCACTGCAGATTGCTTTCCGAGAGCACGCTTCTACCCCTATGTGAAACGAAGACTAAAGCAAGGCATGGCAGAAAAGCACCGAGGACAGTTAACCTACCTGCGCACGCATCCCAGCTCCCAGGCACCAGTGGCATGAGCAGCCGCTGGCTCTACAGGAGCATCAGCTACTCCATGGGGACGCTCACTCTCTGATGCCGCAGACCCTCAGCTCCCTGTCCAGGGAAGCAGGAAAGGCTCCACTCTTGGCTAACTGCAGCCGTCACATCCAGCCGGGACGTTGCTGCTGAACATCTCGGAGAAAAAGCTGCCTTGCCTCAGAGAGACAAAGGGACTGGTTCCTGCTGGGGAAAGCAGAGGAATCTCCTGCCCCCACAGCGTGGGGCAGGAACGGTGCCCAAGATGCGGTGGCAGAGCAAGACATCCCTCAGCATCTCCTGCTGGCAGAAGGCCCCCAGGGAGGCAAGGCGCAGCTCTGGATCCTCCAGCAGGCAGCACCTTGCCGCAAAGGAGGCACGTGTGGGAGACGAAGCAAACCTCATGTGCGTTAGGTTAACTTTCCCAAGGGTGACAGCCTGGAGGTTTCAAGCCCGCCAGGCTGGGAAAGAAAGAAACCTGACAGGCGATGAGAACCAAATAGCACTTGCAGCATCTCTCACCTATGCAGAGCTCCCAATCAGAGCTGCAGGCTATGCCAGAGTTTGTGCACAAATAGCAGAGAATAAAGTTGGGCCTAGGAAGAGGTTTCTGCATGGAGTTTTCCCCCAGAATCAACACTGCTTGTTCATTAAAGGAGAGTCTGTGTCAGCACCAGACCTGCATGTCTGCGCATACAAAGAGTACCTTACACATTCTAAGACAAATTATTCACAAGCAGAACTCCACTGAAACGCATTCCAGAAAAATGAACCTTCTCTTTCCAATCCAAAGCCTAAGAAAAATCTCTGTTAAAGAGCATCCTCCCCACTGTCTATGACTGAGGCACGCAGGCTACAAGCACAGCAACGCACAAGTACGCGGGGAGCATCCATGCCAGCCAGCCCCACTCTCCAGCACGGATGTCCGCCGCACACTTCCACGCGCTGGAGACATCCCGGGAATCGCTCCTGGGTTATCCATAGGAGTTGTAGCCGTACGGGGGCCCCCGCTTCTCCCCGCGCTCTTTGAACTTCAGCTCTCCCGAAAGCTGGAGTGTGACACCTCGCAACTCGAGCGCTGCGGCCGCCAGCACACCCCCCACCCCCAAAGGGCGGCCAGGAAAGTCCTTTAGGAAGTGCCGCCGCCAGGCCGTCACCGCCGCTGCCGGGAGGGGCCGGGATCTGCTTCGCACCTCGCTCCCGGGGGCTGAGGCTGCTCGGGGCTCCCGGCGCCTTTGTCGCCTCGGCTCTGCAGCGCGGCGGGGCCGGGCATCCCCGCGGGGTGGGGGGGGAACCCGACCGGTGCTCCCGGCCCCGGGAAGCGGCGCTGCCTGCCCTCCCCTGCCTTCCCCTCCCCCGGGATGCCCGACCCCCTCCCCGCGGCGGCTCCTACCTGGGCTGGGCGGCGCGGCTCTGCCCGCGGCTGCTCCGGCCCCGCTCCGGCAGCACCGGCAGAGGCAGCGGCGGGTCCCCGGCGGCGAGTGCGGGAACTGCAGGGGGCGGGGGGCGGCTGCCGGCGACCGGCTCCGCGGGAAGGGGCTGCCGGGAGCGGG
>WHYT01017892.1:856957-928382 GCA_009806455.1 Tetrax tetrax
GGGCCGGAGAGGACGGGAGGGAGGGAAGGAGAGGGGCGGGGGGTCGGGGAAAGGAAGGGCACAGGGTGAGATAATGCCTTAAATCTCCATATTAAATGTCAGTCTCCTCCTTGTGCCCTGAACAGTAGCGCGTGCTGGGCCAGAGCCATCCCCTAGCGCTGGGGAAGCGGCGGGAGTGGGGCAGGCAGGACCCGTCCTGTAGCGCAGAGCCGAGACATGCAGCAGCAGTCCGTTCCCGGAGCCCTGTCGCCGTAGGCTGTAATGCTCCAGCCTTCACGGCTACGCTGCAGTTCTGTGTTCCTGTTTGTTTGTTTTCAGTAGAGAGAAAAGCAAAGCTTTTAAACTATCAATTAACTGGACTCTTGCATTAGGAGCCGTGAACTGTTATTTGATAGAAAATCATCTTCCTCTCCTGCTGAGAAGAAATAAGCTAGAGGAAAAGGATCAGCTTCACAAGAGAGAAAAAAAAAAGAAGAAAAAAAAAAAAAGACGCCTCTGCTTCCGAGACAAATTACTCATGAGATACATAGGTAATAGGCAGAGGGTGCTTTGAGCTCATCCCTTTTACACATCATTTCCCTCAGGAGAACAGCTACAAGTCAATTACTTTGTGAATGATCCCTGTACCTTTCCAACAGTGACCCTGCCCAATGGGCCATTCCAAGCATTTATTATTCTGAAAATAGAAGAGTATTTCCCTATGTCTGGGCTGGATTTGCTTTTAGTTGGTGATTGTGGCCCTCAAGGTCCAGATTCACAACTGTCTGGGCCGCAGGCTCAGTACTGCACAGCACAGTGCTTTCTGCTCATGTCTGAGGACTGGGAGTCTGGGAAACAGGAACATGTAGGTCCGGCTGACAGAGCTGGGATTGCTTCAGGACCAAGACCAGCCGTTGTGCAGGCTCCAGCAGTGGGTGATAGACAGTGCCTACCTCTTACTTCAGCACTGACCACACCTGAGGCAGGCAGGACTTCCGCACGTCCTTCGCCAGCACGATCCCATCAGATGCTGCATCCTCCTCCTCGCTCCTGCCACCTCCTGTGGAGGGGTTTGTTTGTGCAACCACACTCTTTTTCTTTTAGACATCTTTTGCATAGTTAAGGTGCATTTCTACATGGCCTTAAGTCCTCCATGCAGTTATTAGAACCTCAGCCTTGTTGTACTCTTAGAAGACAACTTAAGACCTGGAAAGCTAATACAAAGCCCTGGCCTCAAAATCTCCATGAGCCACCCTCTGGCATAGTATAAATCAGTGCAGAATCACAATAGTTAGGGCATCCTTGTCAGCCAACAGCAGGTGAGAGCCCCCTGAAAGAAAGCAATCCAGAGGAGACAGCTATCCAGAGTTGTCAGTCGTCTCCGGGGACCTGGAAAACAGAAGGCAGATGTGCTGCCTGCCTCTGCTGTCCAGATGGGCAATGCGAAGCCTTCCTTTCACCTGTGATGGGCAATGCTCCAGCCCAAGGTAAGGCAGGAGAGCAGCACAGCGTGGCTGTACACGCCCCTTCACCACATCATCAGGACCCGTCCCGTCCCATGAGTCCTGCAAGACAGAGTGAAGGACAGCATGGCTGAGCTCAGTCCTGCTCCCTTTCCCTCCCCTCCTTTCCTCCTCCTCTGCTCTTGAAAAGCTCAGGCTCTCCTGCTGCAAGTTTCACCACTAAGTCTGAGCAAAGATAGCCGGATTCCAGTTAGTTCTAACTTAATTTACTCTCTCCAGTTTCTGAGACAGTTGTATTTTATTTAAAGCCTTTTTGGATCTTTGGGCTTGAGATAATTCAGCAAGGGAACAAATGGAGTAGAAACTGCAAACAAATCTGGTTTGGAAAAAAAAAGGATTGTAACCGTAAGAGAGAGGTTTCAAAACTGCCTTCTGATACCAGGTGTGTGTCGGGAGAGGAGGAGGGAAGCCATCTAACTAGTTTTAAAATAGAGTTTGGTCATTTTATGAATAAGGTGATCTGACACACTTACCTGCAAAAGCAAGGGAGTTTGATGTTTGTGGAAGGAACTATTGTTGTTCTAAGAATATAAATCCAAAGACTTACAGTCCCAAACAGACTGTGTGGGATCCCACTTACACTCAGGGACACAGAAAGACAGAGAAGAGACACTGACATTTCAGAAAGCCAAAAAGGCAGCATCTGTTCCAGGGGCTCAGAGACAAAAGACCGTCCAGGGTGTTTAGGGTAGAGAACTGGTCCCGGCTGCACCAGACAGTCCTGAACGCTCCTTCTCTGGGAGTCACTGCTAAGATGCTCCTTAAGGTCAGCAGGGCACACGGGGGAAAATCATATGGCCTTAGAAAACAAGTTAATTGTCCAAAACAGGAGCTCGAAACAATAGTCCCACTGTTGCACATCCAGCTTAATCCAGACCAATACATGCTTTCCCCAGCAGTAGCTTTACCAGCTGTGCCCGTGCAGTGGGCATGTACAAAAACCTGCAATGATGCATATAGATCAGTCTGCCCCTATTTTCACAGACAACAGGAATGTTGTCTGTGTTCCATGGAATAATCTAAAGTCTACAGGTCCAAACATCTGGGGGAAATAGCCACCATCAGTAATCACACTGCTTACCTCATGGCATATTATATATCTAGGCAATTAAATTATTTTTTCCTTCTCAGTTACACTAAGAGGGGCTCTGAGCTCAAATTGACATGAAGTTGAGTTGTGAATAATTTAAACAACTGCTACATTTATCTTCGTATTTCAGCAGAAGAGTAAATAACAGTACCGCCGTAAAAAAAAAAAGTCAGTCAAATGCATGAAGTACTGAGAGATTTCTGGGGATAAAAGACATTGCAAAAGGCAAGATTTCTCACTTGATTGAAAAATAAAAAATAAATCTATTACGTATGTGCCAGATTTTTTCTTCAAGGTTCATAACAACTTTCTATTGGTAATAGAACATATCCAAATTAGATAATTTTACAGATAAGAACAGCTTTGAAGGAACTGGTTAGCAGAGTATCTATCTTGTGGTAGTTACATAAAAAAAAAAAAAAAAGCCCATCTAATTATATATATATTTAGATAGCTCAAAGAAGTTAGTAGGATGCGTTAGATAAATAAGGAACATTTTGTGGAACAGTTTGTTTGCTTTCTTTTTATGCAAAAGTGTGTGAATTTAAAAGAGCTAAAGTCAGAAATGGCATCTGCGATGCTGATATAAAATTTGGGGGTAACTAGTAATCCCATCTGATGAGACAGCTCCACACCCTGTGTTGTATAACTGCTGCCCTGATGCACATGAAGGCCCAAAGCTTTTCCCTGGGTGAGGATATGCCCCTGTCAGATTGCTCATGGCAGTAAAATACAGCAAGTGCATACATGGTTGTCCAGAGAGATGGTGGATGCCCCATCCCTGGAAACGTTCAAGGCCAGGCTGGATGAGGCTCTGAGCAACCTGATCTAGTCAGGGATGTCCCTGCTCCTTGCAGGGGGGTTGGACTAGATGACCTTTGAAGGTCCCTTCCAACTCTAACCATTCTATGATTCTGTGATTCTATGGTTGCAGGACCCAGGCTATGTGAAGTAAAAGATGTGAAGGCCACCACTGGCATTGCGTTGGTTTATTGCTCTGCAGCCAGGGATGCAAATTTCCCAGGCGCTCTGAGTGGAGATGGCTTGCCTTACAGACCTGTTTCACAGAGATGGGGAGGCTCTACTACCCCATCGGCGTTACTACCCTTTGACAGGCTACTTCTACAATCACAGTGCTCATTTTCGCTTAAACTGCAGTGATATGTCCCCGTTCACTGAAATCCCTGGCAAGCACTGTTAGGCTTCAAACAGCTGGGTCACTTGGTCTCAGGTCCTTTCTAGACCATATCTTACCTGTTTACAGTCTCTAGCCTTACACTTCTGCTTATTCCTGATTTTGAAAGCAATCCATTCCATTACCTACCATTTAATCTCATAAATACATACAGAGAGAGAGAGAGAGAGAGAGAGAGAGAGAGAGAGAGAGAGAGAGAGAGAGAGTTAGTGCCTAACAGTTCCCAAAGAGACTGATTACATACCCTCTCAGGTGCTGAACACTCAGGGAGACAATCATGGAATATCAGAGCATTTAAATAAGGTTCAAAAAAGCACACATTCAAAAATGCCTTACCGTTTTAGAGATGGAAAAGAGAGGGCTGGAGCAGTAACATGATTTCAGTACAGTCACACAGGCTTGCATGGCGCATCTCAGAACTAAACACAGACCACCATTAGTCACAGCACTGTGCTTTGACAAGATCTATCCTCTTCAGACAACAATAAATATTGGACTGATTGTTTGCAGTGTTTATCTTCACTTGCATCTTGGTTTTCCTTGCTTTTTGATGTTCCCTTCTTTGTAATTACTGCCATCAAAGGATGGTTTCTCTTGTACATATCCCATTCACACACCAAAGAAAAATAAAAGCAGTTATTTCAAAAGGTGGCAAAAAAAAAAAAACCCACAAAAAACCCCCACCCAACCAAAAAAAAAACCCCCCAAAAAAACCCCAAAAAACCCCCCAAAAAACCCAAACCACCCCACAAAACCCACCTCCCTTTGAAATGTGGTGAAAAGAAAAAAAGAAGAAACTTTCAGGTGAGAAATAATTAAGAAAAGGGAGTAATGAAGATTGAAACTGAGTTCATCAGCAGGTTGGTCCAAGGACTAAGGGCACAGTCTGGAGAAGAAGAGATGCTGGTTTATCTGCTCTGGGCTCTGACATTGACTGACATGCCCTCCAAACCCGGGAGGAGTGTTGTGCCTTCCCCATCTTTGCAGTGGGTTCAGAGAACTCCAGCCCTGGAGTCTCTGCTCTGGCTGTGACTTGCTCCGGGACAAATTAGTCTGCCCTTAAATCTCAATTTATGAAGCCTCTAGTCTTCAGGGAAAGCGTTCAGAGATGCAGAGCCACCTTTTATCTCTCCAGTTTCCAAAGGAACTGTAGATGGCCCAGACTCACTTGTCTCTCAAGGCTGGCCAGACCATGTACCAAGCTGTCGCAAGCCAGCAAATGCTTTTCTGAGTTCAACTCTGAACATCCCCTTCTGATTTTTCTTATCAGCACAGTGCATGGTATTTTCCAGCACTAATACTTCTGTGGAGAGTTAAAAAAGTAGAGAAGACAAAGGCTCAGGACTAGGATGGTGTGCATCAGACGGTCACCTGAACAGAAAGATTTAGATCTGCTGAGAATCCAGCCGCCAAGTCTCTTAAGCATATTCCAAGTGCAGAGCAGAGTCCCGGAGCAGCAGCTGAAGCAGGGCAGCAATCCCGGCATACACTTCTGGTGCAGATGTTGGCATGGGAACATGTACCATTGAAGAATCAGATTTACTGAGAAGAGAAGCCAAAACTGGAGTCTTTCCCTGCTCCTTTGCTAATACTGGCTAAGCTATGATGAGCTCTCCTACGTGCGTGACTGATGGGAGACAGCCCCAGTCACTGCCATTCCAGCTGGGCTGCAGTGGCTACCTGCAACAGCATTAGCAGCATGGAAGAAATACTTTCTTGGGAGGGGAGGGGTGTTTGTTTCTAAGGTGGACTGATACTGTCCTACCTCACATAAGCATTTTCCTTTTGCCAACTCCAGACCAGATGCAGAGCCCATCTTACAGAGAGAGACAGATGAGCAATAGCTCAGCAGTGACAGGGGTAGTTTTATTATAGTGGAATAAAGTAATTGCAGAGGAAAAAAAGATTAGTTCAATATCAGATACTATTGAGGCTGTTTGACTTCTGCTGCATGCATCCACTAAAATGATGATGATGAATGGGTCAGAGTGGCTTTCAAAACATTGCAATCCTGTTTTTTTGAGGAAAAAAGTTACAAAAAAAAAAAAGGCTAAAAAAATGTCAGTCTTTGGAGGCAAAATACTAGGTAAAGGGCACACACAGCAGAACATAGAACAGGCAGTTCCATAGTCAAGTTCTTGCATTGCATAGTAAACAAACAGCAGAACTGCTGGAGAAAAAGGAGGCCATCTCTTCTACTCAGTGCTTATTATTCAGAGTTTTAAGAGAAGAGGGTAGGAGTGGAAACCTCGAGCAGGATTTAAAAATGCAATGAAGACCCACAGAGAAGGGCTTAATCTCCTTCTCATCATAAAGGTCAAAGGGAAACAGATGGAGTTATATCAAATACTTCTTTATAAAACTGTAGAGAAAGAGTTCTTTCAAACAGGGCTGACAAGAGGCCAATACAAAGCTTTCTCCTTTCCATGCTAATTCAGAACTGAGATGTTGCTTTAGCACCAGAAGTGGGATCTGAATTGAAGCTTCAAGAAATGGGAGGAAAGAAAATGTGCTCATTAATATCCTAGTAGAACAATAACCTCAGATAATATGAATTATTGCAAAACCTCCAGAGAGTTGATAGAAGTGTAGATTTACTCTCCCATCCATGGAGCTCCACTTAATACAGTTTATTCAGTGGCACTGAGTAAATATCAACAAGAAGGTTAAAATATTGATCAGGAAAAATACTTCACGCTGAATAAGCTGCAGACATGTGGAAACAAACAAACTGGTGCAAGAAAGTAGCACAGATATTTTGGGCATTTTATTCTGCCAGAAGCCCAACTGATGATTTGCAGCTGTAAATTCCCAGCTGGTGAGGAAGAAGAGGAGAAATAGATGCTTGCTGACTGAAGAAGGAAGCCCTGTCGATTTTTCGGTTTGTGACACGGAGAAACGTAGGGAGGATCAGCACAGTCATCTCAAGCTATGAACACACTTCTCCCAGGACTATTTTCCAAGAAGTGGTCAAGTCCGTTAACGGGGCTGAAAACCAATTTGCAACACCTCCAGCTCTGCAGAATGGCTCTGAAGTCTCTCGCACAGTAGCAGCTGTATCTTCCTACTTTGCTGCTTCTCTCGCTGTCTGGGTAGCACTCTCCAACCTTTCCACTGTAGAGCTGCAGGCTGTATCAAAACTTTTGGCTGCCTAAGCCTCTCCTCCAGAAGCTACCCTGACCCTCTCTTTTACATAGCAGGTGTGTAAAAACTTTTGCAGATTTGCTAAACCAACATCTTAACATAGACATATGCTAGGTATAAATCTCATACTGTAGCATTACACTCATGTGCTTACCCTCTAAATGTTGGATCCCACTTAAAGCAAACACATCCAAGCTTTCATTTTGTGTGACCTGTGCCCTGCCTGGGTCCATTTCTCTGGTGATACATTTACCCTTATGATAATCAGACCAACTGGCAAAGAATACATGCCAGGGACTGAACAACTTCCATTTTATGCCAACCTTCATAAATATTTTGGGAGAAAAAAAACAACAAAAGTAATCTAAACATCTGTTAAAAACTAGTTGATAAAAAGAAAGGGTAGTTTAGAGAAAGTCTTCAGCAAATACTAAGGCCACCCTTGCCAAAAGATGTTTCCTGGAACAAAATGGAAGACAGTCTTCTCTTGCCACTTGTGGTGGTGGGTGGACAGAATTGCCATCCTAATTGCTCAAAAAGACCCTGGAATCACTGGATGTGCGAGCAAGAGCGGCAAACGCCTCTAGGTGGACCCCCAAAGACCTAAGTAAAGACTAGGAGAGACACTTCACAAAAAAGACTGGCAGGTGAATGACACAGGAGATGCATTACAAAGTTAGCACTGCTTGCATCTCAGGATCCCAAAACATGCTGCAGCTTCACTCAGACTCCAAGCTCTCTGGCTGCCCAGAAATTGGTCTTGTAAAGTTCAATGCATGGTGAAATCCCCAGTGCCAGCTAGAACTGTCAGGTATTACTAGGTAAGATACAGTCACAGGCGAGTATTACCAAACACACCAACATTTCTGGGAGCTATGCTGCATGGTGACAATACTTTAAATAACATAATCCAGAAACGACACAAACCGATCTGAAATAAGACTCAGAATCCTCTCTTGTGTCTTCCTTCCCTATCTATGGCAGGCAGCAAAGAGAGATTAGTTCCACGACTGTGTATGTGAAAGAGCCCTAAAAGATGCAGTACAGTTCTCTCCCATCCCTAGCTGGGATTCAAGGGCACAGGCTGCAGGGGACGACACAAAGCAAAATCTGAGCTGTTTATTTTGAATCATTTATTTACAGCAGGGCAGTAAAGGGAATATATAAAATAACATTTAAATAGGCAAAACAAAACCAGCATCATTAGGAAAGCATAATAGAGCTCAGACTGCCAATTATAATTAAGTAAGCTCTCAAGGAACTTCACATACATGCTGCAAAAGAGGGGGCGGGAAAAGAGGACTCTAAACATTCAGAAATATACCTGATTTAGTTTGTTTTCTGGTTTGGTCCTTGGTTTTTATTAATTTATTTTTATCAGCTTGTCTATCAGAAATGTGAATGCATCACTTCCCAGCGAAGTAAAAACCTAAAGATAGCAATATCACTAAATGATAGGGACTCATGTAAAGCATTCTCTGCAGATAATACAGCAAAACACAGGCTTTGGCGCAAAACTCTTAGCACAGATGTTCCCTATTAAAAAATTTGCAAGTTCCCTCAACAGCAAGTTTCAATTTAACTTCTCTTTCCAATTTCTATTTGATCATAATGGAGGGAAAAATATCCAGCAAAAGAATGGAAATAAAAAGCTTCAACTGCTCCCATGCATTGATATACAAAGCAGTATAATATAACTTCTGTCCCCAGAGGTACTCTATCCCACATCATGTAAAGGGGAAGCAAGGGCTGCCAAGCACAAGGGTGAAGTTTCATCTTCTAGAAACTCTAACTTGCTAAAACAGCACAGTCTAGAGAGCAAAAACAGTGTCTTGTTCTGCTGCACACATAAGCACAGTCTTCGGGAACACTCCAGAGAAGGAAGTTTCAAAAAGAACTTGCTGGAAGAAACTAAACTTCTTCAAAGGTATAAAGTTTAAAACCAAAAGACATATATAAGGAAGAAGATTCACTTTGCAGAACACAAGCAAGCTATCATTTAAGCCAAATGGACTCTGGCTAACATTTGATATAAAGCTGTAGCCTTTTAGTTGAACAGCAAATGCTTGCAGTTATGCTTCCAGGGAAAAAGTAGTCCAGCAAGACTTAAATGCTAAAAACTTGCAAGACACTAAGCTGTATTACCATGCTGAAAAGCTACATACCGACCGTTCCTAACCATCAAAACAGATTCAATTTTTAAAATAAGCTTTTAAGTTAATAAAATCAGCTTATTTAATTTCATTGGATAATTGTTCTGATTGGATTTAAAACTACAATGCTAGAAACCTGGAAGCAACCCCTACAGCAGAGAAAGCGCTGCAGCACAGTAACATAAATCTGACTTGAAATAGAAAGTGAAACTCATTGCTCAGATTTAATTCTCAAACACGATCAGAAGAGCCAAAGCATTAATGGTGACACCCATGTTAAAATTCTCAAAGTGTTCATGAAATTGCTCTTAGTGACACAAAGTGTGAAATATCAGCAAACAAAAACCATTCCAGTGAATGCAATAGTGAGCGTTGCAACCAAGTAGGAAATCCACTATAAAGGGCAAAATTCCACTTCCAAATCACATCTAACAATTCCAGAAACAAACAGAATGGCCACAGGCGCTGCGCAAAACACAACCAAGGCATCACTTACCATGGGAACATGCTGAAATATCATTCTCAGTTTAGATCACATGGCAGATTTGTTTCTTTTCTTGTAAGTTGATGTTTTGTGCTAATTCCTCCTTACCGGTCAATGCTAAAGTGAAGATATAGGGACATTCTTCCCTGTACAATAAAGACTGCATTACAATAAAGGCAGCTCCCAAACAAGCACTCTTCTGCTGTTATTTCATTTGTGAGCTTTCTTTTGCCCTGGTTTAGCATGATACTCGTTACATTATATACCATATGCAGATACCTCTGATAGCCTGGGTATAAGACTGCTGTTGACACCAACACAGAGAAGCAAAGAAGTGAAAGTCCAAAATGTGATGGGCGCAGAAGCGTTGATTACTTACTGACATGGAACTTCAGTTCTTCCTGAAGGCACATTTGGCTTTAGAATACGACTAGATATTCATTAACTCACTCTGACCAGCAGAAATTTGGTCAAGGTCCTTAAGCATCTGTGCAAGTCTGAACTTGGTGCCTTCAATGTCAGAAGCTCAAGGAACAGAGACTGATCCATAAGAATTGTGTCAACTGGGAGAACTGCAAGTCTCACATTTGCAACAGCAACAACAGGTTCTGAAAGGTCATTTGTACCAAATGAAAGCTTCCTTTGCCGATCAAGACAGTTTGTCCTGCCAAACGCTCCAGGCAATTAAAGCAAAACAACCCCCAAAAAATCCAGCAGACAAAGCTTATTATCCTTTAAGCTTATTTAATCATATTTGAAACGCTTAAATTTTCTATTTCCCAGATCCTGAAAAGAGATATTTTTTAAGTGACCAATATTTAATTCCAGAAACATACAACCTTATCAGCTAAGTCATAAAAGAGCTATTTTACAAACATACATCTGGATAATTAGAACAATAAAGTCTTTTTAGACATTCAAACATGATCAGTAAAAATACAGGATTATTAATATTTTCATGTATTTTTTAAAGAATACTTCCAGATTTTTTTCTTCTCTTTAAAGTAAATCTCTGTTAAGAGTACATGATTGTATGTTGTACAAAGAAAGTAAAAATATTCTAGTATGAAGAGAGCCCCACAAGATTTAATTCAAAATAAAACAGCAGTGTTTTGGCTGCAGTATCCCTTTTGCAGTACATCTGCTTGTCAGTTGGCACCTTTTGGGGAGTGGGGGGGAATTAAAGGATTTCTTTGGGGAACAGAGGGAGAAAACAATACCAGATTCCATCAAGCACTGTGGTTACAATCAAGGGTCACCCGCTGAAGCATCAGACCCCTCTTCTAATAACAGGGACAGTATCTGTAAATCAGAATATGAAAACACTCGAAATAGGCATAGTGCTGTCTGAAAGCTGACCAAAATCATCTTGACTTCTTAGCTGTTGAGGTTCACATTCCTCATTCTTCTTTCCAGTCCCACCTACAAGATGTTAAAGAAATCTCTCCTCAAAAAACTAGAGTAATCAAACACTGGCTTAGGATTTGCTCTTCCAGCCTTCTACAGGACAAGGAAATTCCCCTTTCCAGGAAGTACCCATCTGACTTTTTTGCTTGTCCATGAACCATATCCCGTAACAAGAGAAATCACTTCTCAGGAGAATATGAAAGAATGGTTGCTATACTACATCTTTGTTCCCAAGATAAGAAACCATTGCTGATCTTGTATTTGGTGAAGAAAAAAAAACAAAACAAAAACAACCAAACAACATTGCAGTGGAGGGGCTGGGGCAAACCAGAAAACATCGTCCTGCTCTGCTATCCAGTCTGAATAAGGGAATGTACAATCAATCAATCACCTACCAGGGGCAAATTAAAATGCTTCCTTACACTGGAATTTTAAAAAGAGTAATCTCATGGCTTAAAGGGGAAATAAAGTGAGACTCCTGAGTATTTGAGTCCCAGCTCCTTCCACACAGTGAGACATGGCCTGAGGTCTGCCATACAGCAGATGTGCTAGAGATGAAAAAGGAATCCTCCATTATTTCAGGTTACTGCTCTTAGAAGATAATGGATCCCTGACCCTGCCATTTTTTTTCTAGAGGAGTAAATGCCCTTTTTGTGAGGATGATCAATGCAGCATAAAAAGGCCAGACGAAACAAAACCAACAGGACAGAGCACAGTGTGCTATTTATTCTGCCCACAAAACTAGGTTCAAATGGGTTGGTCTTCTCTAATGCTCCTTAAAGCTCTCTTCAGGCTCCTGCTCTGGAGGTTGCCCGTTTCATCCAGCACAAAGGCTCCTCTGCCATCATCATCAGCCTGGCACAAAGTGTGGACGTTTCCCCTTATACTTCTTGAGGGGACCGAACTACACCTGACCTCCCAGGGGATTATGTCCAAGGTAGCACGAGGGGACGGTGGGCAAAATCTCACTCCAGCAGCTCTGGAGGTAGAAATGTAAGGACGACATGGCAGCATAAATAGTCTGCATTCCCAACTTCTTCGTTGCTGCTACATCTATTAAAGATGAAATAATGTAGTGGTGGATGCTTATAAAAAGGTGAGAAAGCCAGAGGCAGCACGGGCAGACTGGTTCCCCATGGCCCACGTGAACAGCTATATGTTTCTCATGCAGTATGTTGCTTACATGAACCTCGAAATTCACGCAACTTGGAGAAAACCAGAGAACCAAGGATTTTGCTTTCAGTCACAAGGAAAAAGCATTAAGCAAGCCAGATCTTCATAGGTCCCATTCTTTGCTGGTCTTTCAGCATACTCTTGATAACCAGACTAAGCTCTCTCTAGTAGAGTTCAGTGGTAATTTTTCAATCAACCACAGAAGCCTGATGGAAAGCTTTTAGACAGCTAAGGTCAAAAAAGCTGCTCCTATTTCTGGAGCGCATAGACCCTGGTGAGCATCACACAAACTGATGAAGGGGGACCTGGTGGGGGGAAAGGGCCTTAAACACCAAGTCTGGCTATAGCCCAGTTCTGTATCTGGCAGGATAAGGTAAAACACGCCACATGAGCATGAGGCAGCATTCTAGTTCCAGGGCTATCTGAGGAAGTTTTGATGTTTATAACCAAAAGGAACTGTATGGTTGAAGGTGAGGAGAGGAGATCCCATCCATACAAGAATGGAAGCGCTCAGCTAATACTGACAGTATACTCATACAGGTGCAACAGGATAGGTCTTGGTGGATCCCAAGGAAGAGGAAGCTCCTGCCAGCCTGAAAGAGAACACTTTGGCTTGTGTTGGCAGTGTAATGCTCCGCTGGTGAAAAATTACACTTTGTGCAACTGCCTCTTAAAACCAGAGAAACTCCTCCCTACTCTATAAGGGCTCATGGTTCCAGCTTTCACATCAGGCCCAAAATAATCTCTGCTCAACCTCTGTCAATCTTTACATGAACTTGTCCCTTGCGTATTTCTAACGGGAAGAACAAGAACTTCCTACATGAGTACACAAAGGACATATCTGATTTCTTGCCAGTACCTACAGAGAAAATGTTTGTGTAAAGGAGCAGGGAGTATGATCTTTATGCTGACCAAAGACAGGTTCTCAGCACTTCATGGTGCATGCAGTGATGCAAACGATGCTAATCACAATTCTGACATGTTAACGGGATTTACAGGTTTGGCATGCTGTTCAGTGTGGGTTCATTTAACAGTTTAAAACCTGGGAAGAGGGTGCAAAAAAAGACTGCCTTACACACTTTCCACTAGCAGTTGTATTCACGGTGTCTGTGATAGCAGAGAGAGCTTGAGCCACCCTATGCCAATCAGGAAGTGCCTGTCCCAGGACCAACTCTGAGAGCAGAGGCACAGCCAGCTAAGGCTGTCCAGCGTTAGCTCTGCTGGTAGCCTGATAGTGACCATCTTGTTCCCAGACTGGAAGGAATTCCAATAGCAAAACTCATTAGAACAGGCCTAAGGAAGTACTAGAAAGCTGTTTCAGCCTTCTTTGTTTTCCACATCTCTGTTTCAGTGAGAACACATTGGCACAAATCATTAAAAAAAAAACCAAACAAAAAAACCCAAAAAACCCAAAACAAAAAAAAACCCCAAAACAACAAAAAACCAATACCCCCAAGAAACCACTAACCCAACCCCATCCCTGCGTGCGCCCCCCCCACCCCCCCGCCAAATCCCAAAATCCACCCCAAGCCTTCTGCAAAACATACTTTCAGGTACTAAAATTTACTGGCCCTATAATCAGCAGTACCTGTGGCTAACTCAAATGGCAGCCCTTATTCATTCAGTAGTGAATCAGGGGCAAATCTGCCCCACATCTTTGAAACACTTTTGGGTTTGCATTTTTTCTTTTTGATCCAGAGAAGAGTTACAAAAGTGCTGCAGGTCCAAGTTTTTTTATCACTTTACAAAGGAGACAATGATCAAAGGCAACAAATTCAAGAAAAAAAAAAATAAACTTATCTTTCTCCTCTCCCAGACTAATCTTGCAAGTCAACAAAGGAGAACCCTAATGGGAGAGGGGGGAAAAAGAAAATTTGCCCATCTCAAGTGCCTGACTATTTAGTGCATGGAAAAGTCTTGGTACACGTGTGGTGACATGAGCAGTTTCCATGCAATTGTTGAATACAGATAGTTTCAGCCACAAGTCATCCTAACACCTTCATAAGTAGCTCTTCGCATGGCAGTTTGATTGCCAGCAGGAAGTGCAGAGTCCAGTCCAGTGAAGTAAAGATATACTTGCACATAGGCACACCCTCTCCACTCAGCCCTGACCTTTGGTTCAGGAGCAGTGGCAGGCAGGGTGTACTATATGCAGAAGGCTAGAACTGTCACTACCCAATTAAAACAGAACAAAAAAGGCAGATTAAAAAATTAAAATGTGCTTTTGATACACGGAATGAAGTCAAATAAATACTTTTTTTTTTTTTAAATGTCTAAATACATTTTTATATCCTACACCCAAAGCTCTGTACATTTGGTTTGGTTTTTCTGTTCTGAAAAAATTAATTTCTGGTAGCAAGGAGAGGAGCAGAATAGAACAGACTCCCTCACTGACAAGATAAGTGCAGATGCCCCATAGGAAAAGCACCCCACGCCCACTTTCCTAGAGTATGGTTCATGTCTGGATGGTCCAAACCCTCTTGTCTCAGAGTCCATGAGGAAGACAGCGAGTGCTGTGTCCTGATACTCTTCATCCAATCTTCAGCCACTCCTGAAAACATGACTAGCTTTTGTCTAAAGAAGGAAAAAAATAAAAAAATAAAACCAACAAGAGCGGTGACGGGGGGGTGTCCAATGAGAGATGAATGCCTAACATTTCTGAACACTAGTACTGGCAGAGAAAGTGTGTTATAAGAGAGACAGCACGCTCATTTAACCTTAAGACCTTTGTTAGTAATTTCAGCAATTACACCCCTAGGATTCCTAAGGCCAATTTAAAGGGACCCACAACGACCGCTTTACACAGCATCAGAGCCACCTCAGAGAAAGAAAAGACAGATTGTAACCATTTTACATGTTCAAAAATTTTCTTTTGGGACTTTACATCAATATAGCCTTCTTTGAAAGGGAAGTTGTGTACCCTGAGATGTAGGTCTGGTGAGGGTAGGGCAGGTAGGGGTGAGACAGATTGCAAACAACATTTTCGGAGGAAGGAACAAGCTCCTCTGCACGTGACAGTCTCAATGGATTCAATTGATCTTTCTTAGAATCAGCATGGTCTCAGCTGTGTGAGAGCTGCTGAAGTAGGTGAAACTTTTTATGTGAGAAACACTAATAATTGACTTTGTGCTCTTTGTTTAATGTCTGAAGCTAATATGGTATATGCTACCAATTATAAACAGTCTGGTTGGGTACCTGAGTGCTCTCCCGTGGAAGCTGATCCAGCCAGCCCTTGGCGTCGGAGAATGGTGTAGTCTTCCTCAACCTCCTAAAAAACAAATACACCCCCAACAAAACTCAAGTGGCTATTTCTTTATTTACCAAGTGAAGAAAGAGAGTTTCAAATAGGAAAAGAGAAGTTTCACTACAGGTGAGTGGACTGGAATCACCCATGTTGTACAGTGACCCACAATGGATCTCAACTCGTTTATCAGCACCTTTATCAGGTCCTCCGCTTGCATGCAATATTCCACTTTCTTTTCAGATTTCAGTTAAATTAAAGGCTGGCTACTGACTTAGCATGTTGGTATGTCTCATACATCAAGATGCTATAAGCTTTCTACAGCAATAACTATTAAGTACAGAGAATTCCCATCACATACAAAAAATAATTTTGAATATAGTGAGGCTGAAAACCTTGTTATTGGCCTACTGCAAAAACCTTAATTTGATATTAGCAGCAGTATGCAACGGATTTGATAAAGTCTTTTTATGTCAGAAACTAATATTCCTTAGGCCAGTGGCCTCTTCAAAACTCCACTGTTGCAGACTTGCATCAGTTTTGTCCTGTCCCTCAGGAAATCTCTCCAAACTCAAATCAAAGCAATATACATACCCACTAGCTCTAGCAGAACTACCTGCCTCTTGCAACCCATAAGTTAATGCAAGCAAAGCAGCACAAAGTTTCCGTTTCAAAAGCTTCCAGAGATAAGAGTCAAAGAAAAAGAAAAAGGAAGGAAAAAAAAAAAAAAAAAAAAAAAAAAAAAAAAAAAAGGTATGGTTCCCTTTCTTCCCACTCAAAATTATTTTCAAGTTATTTTCTAAAACAAAACCTAAGGAACATGAAAACCCTGACACTACAAACAGAAACACAGTATACCTTTAACTTTTCAAGATCATCTTCTATCTTCTGAATATACTGCATCATCTGCACACGTGATTCTATAGAGAAGTGAGGGCTTGCTACAAATGAGCAGGACTCTTCCATTCCCTCCCAGCGCGAGGCCATCATCTCCTCAGCAAATGGGGAGCTTCCTCCATCTGACTGGGTGTCCCGTGGGGAAAGCGGCTGCTGCTGGGCAGAGTCCAAAGAGGTGCGGCCACCTACAGTGCACTGGAGAACTAGAGATGATACCTCCTCATCTGTGGAGCTCTCCTGCACTGTTCCATATCCATCAAGGATCAAATAATTTCCTGTTAAGAAAACAGCTTTTTACTAACATCTCGAGCTCAATAATCACCAAGAGCCACTGAACTGTAGCCAGTTTAAAAAGACTTTAAGAAAGATAAGTGGTGAGAAGCCCATCTTCTGAGACATTTTAAAATGGGTAAGAAAAAGCATTTGTGAACACTACAAAGAATAGTGACTTTATCTAATTTTATCAAAAGTTCAGCTTCTCCTTTCAGAACTAGTTTGGCTCTGAATTGGGCTTCAGAGATCATGGCTACTTTTTGGCCTGCAGTTTGAGAATTACACGATTAGATGAGCTAATCACCTACCCCGCCCCCCCAAATCTGTGTTTCTATTATAACGTCTGAAAAACCTGCACTTATACTAATGGTGCCCAACAAATCAGACTGCTAGGTCTCTAACCTCCACTTACTAGCTACAGTACTGAGGATGCTTTTAGATGGGTTAGCTTTAAAATTTAGCTTGCTGATGACAAGTTAAAAGATAAAGCAATTATATATAGAAATGCCTACCCAGCCTGCACCTAGCAATAGAATTATATTAAATAATTTCTGTACGGTATTACAGCAAAGCTAGCATGTGGAGTCAGAATTTACTAAAACCAGGTCAATCTAATGTCCCTGCACAGTAAAGAAAGTAAACACTGTAAGAGGTGACAAATAAATTAGATGCTTCAGGTTGCTGGCTCAATTTGAATAATTTAAGATGTCTCAGTAATTCGGGGAAACAAAAATAATTTTCAATATGTAGTTGGAAAGCAGCATTCAGACAGTCACAAACTGGCTTATACACATCGAAAGAATCAAATTTTTAAATAAAAGTATATTTATGGATAAGAGATTTCAAGACTAATAGTCATGTAGAAGTAGCTACCAGTAGATAGATTCTATAACATCTACATGAGATAAACCTCAACTTGTGTGCTAAATTTAGTGCAGTGTCACCACATCAGCTGATCATAGCCACGGGACTTTCCAAACACAAAGTGTACCAAATTCCATGAGGACACTCACAGCTGCTCTTAGAGCTAGTTTTCTGCTAGGTTAACAGCTCTACCACTTTCTTGAAGGCTAGAATAGATTCATTTTGAGATGCTGCTCGGGTAACTGCCCAATATAGCATATGTACTACTAATAATAGAAATATTAAAATAATAAGCTTTTAAAGACTTCAGACTGAGGTACGGTTCCAGGAGACAATTAACAGTGCAAAGATAAACTGTAAGTTTCTTTTCTGAGGCTTGATCAGGAGAATCCAACACAGTGTCTACAAAAGAGCATGAGTCATGGGGTCTCTCTGTGTACAGACTAAGAAAGCGCTTTGCCTTCAGGGAAAGCGTTTTCCCTACAAGTCCCAACAGTTGAGAGAAAAAGTAGCCCAGTGGCAACGGCAATCAAGAGTTTGCATTGTGCCCGTGCCTCCGTAATTCCAGTCTGTCACAGTATGTTAACTCCACACTTTTTCAGCTTCTCCTTTCATAAAACAGAGAATTTATTAGGTACATGTTTGCATGGTGCTTTTCAGGGCTAAAATGACTGTCAAGGACTGCGAGTTAACTTTAAACGTCCTATACCACATATGGAAGAGAAGAAAACATACTGTAATTTTCTTTACTATCTTCTATTTAAAACTGAACTCAAGTCTCTAATACTGAACTGGACAGCCTATCATGCAATGCTGAATGAAATATGCTCACCTGAGATATGTATTTGCACATCCTCTTCCTCCTTCCTTTCCATTAGTTCACTTTCAGATGGATTTTCATCACTGTGAGCTTCTCGAGCATCAAAAAAGTGTTCCCCGCTTTCATCAGCACCCACTCCTTCCAGCTCCGTGGTCGAGATCTCCAGATTCATACTCATGCGGTCTATTGCTAAGTTACTACTTGATCTGGGGTCTCTCACTGTCAGCTGCATGGCATCCCCTGAAGCTGGCAATTCAGCTGAAGTCCGGAGGCCATAAGTAGCTGTGGAGTCATTAGTTCTGGTTCTCGGAAGCATTCTATCTGTTCCAGGCTGGTGAAATTTGTTACTGTCAGACAGCTGCAGTCCAGGCTCATTTCCACTCTCTGTTTGGGCTTCTTCAGAAATGGTCCTAAACCTGGGAAAGCGTTGCTGGTCTTCAAGGGTCCCCTTCTCAGAAAAGCCAAACTGCTGTATCAACAATTGTTTCAGCAAGCCCACTGCAAGTAGAGAGAATGTTCACAAGGCTCCACAGACCATAAACCTCCCTAACAGTGACTAAACTAGGCCACCCTTCTAAAAACATGCATCTCACAGCAGCCAGCCCTCTCATTGCTCTTGGTAAGAAAAAAAGGGATAAAAATAAATATATAAGGTCTGAAGCCTTACTCCACATTTTACCTTACAAGTGAGAGCAAACATGACTTGCTTAGGGAAAACTAGAGAACTCATTACTGAAATTATCTAGCAAGTTAGCTGGAACACAGGTTTTACTCCTGTGCCCAAATGAAGTAAAAACTACAGCCATAATAGGGGATTCCCACCTGAGAAACAAGCATATTGAGAATATTCCACTCAACTTCGAAATGCAGATCAAAAAAATTGAAGACACATTTTCCCTAAAATTTCATGCAAATTTATGCTTGTTTGAACTTCAACTCACATTCCCTTAGTTCTCAAATTATCCTAACCAAAAACTTCATAATAGGGACACATTGTTTGAAACAAAAATATTATACTGTCAAGAGCATAAGAACACCGTTCATTTTTGCCATCTAATGCTCAGATAACAACCAAAAACCCTATGATTTCACACAACAAAAGAGTCACTCATCCACATGGAAGGCTCTTGTCAAGATGTGAGTGACCCACTGCTGCTGCTAGAGGACTGCTCTTTTAAGTCTGAATAGTCATGAGATGCTAGGTCACTAATACTGCCTTCACGCACCCCACCAACTAGGATTATCTTATCACTGGTCTTTGAAAATAAGTACCAAGAACATTTGTACAGCATTCAGAATTAGAAAAGGACTTGGCATACTCTAAGAAGGAGGAGCATAAATGGATCAAAAGACCCAAGATAAACTATTAGATAGCAGAGAACTGTCACTACTTGTATAGAGAGATGGAAGAGGGAATTCAGGTCAAGGATATGAATGCTCTGCATTTTGGTAAAAACAAACGACCCACAGAGAAGCAATACAGACTGTTCCCTCTAAGTACAATTGAGAGACTTTGTGTCCCTTTCAGAGTTGCCAAGAAGAGATACATGGATTCATTCAAATTTTAGGAAGTTATATTTAGGAATTGCACTGCTAGATCTGATCAAGGAGGTTGCATAGCCCTGCATTCTTCCTCTGAAAGGAGGTATATCAAGAGAACAGAAAAAGTGACTAAAAATCTTCTATAAACAATTTTACAGAATAATCTGTCCATCAGGAAAATTTATTTTCAATACACCCAAGTGTTGATCTAATTATATCCAACTATCTCCCAAGTCCTCAAAAAATCTGAACCTGGGCTTTGTCAAGCTCACATATATCCAATCTTATTTGCAGATTTCACAAAAAAACATGCAAAACTATACTCTGCAACTCATGCAACCTCTCCTGTTCTGCTTCAGTGCTATGAAAATAAGTCCACAGGCTAACTGCATTGTCTTTTAAAAAACTGCTGACTAGCAATGGCACTGTACAGCAATGCACAAAAGTTCTGCAATATAATTTTGTCATCAAAGCACTTCATGGACAGTAAGTAACAATTCATTACCATCACCATTTTATATAAGGGAAAACCACAGAAAAACAATCAAATGCCTAAAACCAAATAAAGAGTCAGTATATAAATTCAGGACTTAGAATTCCTTGCTGTCAGATCCATTTTGTTTTGCTAAGCTGTGATCTACAGCACAAAGAGATTTGATACTTAATAAAAAGAGGCTTTAGATTTTATTTTAGCTCATTGATTTAGATGGATGACTTAATATCCCATCAGACACTGCCCACAGATACTTACAGTTCCTTAATGCATCCAGTGCCCACTGCCCTTCTGATACCGAAGGTAAACTGGTGGTTGTGTGTTCATAGCGTCCAGAAGAATCTTTAAGTTCCAAGTCTGCCTGCTGCACTTTATCAAATTGTCTTTCTGACACAAGATGACTTTCTACACTGGACTTTTCTGATATGATAGGTGAAGATGACTGAGCATTCAGTATTAAGGAAGATTCAAGGGCCAAATCTTTATCTAGTAAACAGAAAACATATATTCAGGTTAAGCAACTATATCAAATATGATGATAAATTGCAGAAAATTCTGCTTCACACAAAAATCTTTGAAAACACTAAAAAACATAGTTCTTGAGCATGGGCTTGGTAAAAGGCCAATTCTTTCTGAGGGAAAAAAGAATCTTTCCCGGCAATTTATAAAACAGATGGAAATAGCAAGAGGTACATTTCCAAGAGGTTCGGTATCACTTCTGTACATGACTTATAAAGAAATAATTATTTTCCAGAAAAATGTCAAAGCTACCAAAAGATTCCCAAGTCACAAGGAATATTGCTTGGCACATGTGCATTCCATGTAGTAAATCTATTGTGCACCTGAACCACTGTTTTACCTGGACTTTGTAGACTACTGGCAGGAATGTCATGCTGCTCTTTGAGCTTCTGCTGCTCCTCTTCTTCACGCTCTTCTCTGCAGGGAG
Organism: Tetrax tetrax; assembly: GCA_009806455.1. Taxonomy (NCBI): domain Eukaryota; kingdom Metazoa; phylum Chordata; class Aves; order Otidiformes; family Otididae; genus Tetrax; species Tetrax tetrax. Next base: position 878,182 of record WHYT01017892.1, read on the forward strand.
CAAAGAAAGAACATATTCTTTTAGTTAAATGTATCTGAATTGCTGCATAAGAATCCGTGCTTTGGCTATCAATCTTGGAGCAGAAGAAGAGGTACTGGAAAAAGAAAAACCAGCCCTTCTTCCTCCAGCTACTTTTACTTACTCGCCAGGTCCTGACTGTGGTAATGGAATCACTCTTCTAGTACTGCCCATTTTCACAGTCCCTGCCATTTGAGCTATAAGGTCCTGCCATCTGCAGTAGAAACATCAAATAAAAACGTGCAAGGCATGAAGCATAAGGAATACTTCTCTATTTAACACCTCTTAAATCCAGGTAATATTATTATCACTTTTCCTATCAAGAGAAATATCTCATCTTTTTTTTTTTTTTTTTTTCCAAGTTCTGTTGCATTAAATATAATATCTTGCAGCCACAAGCAAAGCACCACAGCATAATGCTCACCTCACAAGAATATTCTTCAGCAGAAAGAAATGAATGACAGTACCTTAGCAGGAGCTGGCAGGTGAGGTAACTATTTTATATATAAATATATACAAAAGCATTACGTAACATATCATGCATTACTGAAGAGTTTCATACATGACACACTACAGCAGTTGCTAAGTATCATACAAATAAGTCTATGCTGTGCTTATACTTCAGAAGAAAAGTATTTCTACCATATATATATATATACACATACACACACACACGCGCTCAATAACATATGTGTATACACCCTTTCCCTGCTTTTTAGAAGCTGGGAGAGACTATCCTTGGATACTTCTTACATAGGTCAACATAGCTTTTGTTTTTAGCTAAGCTTAAAGAAGCAACTCGGTTAATTCACGGACACCTGCACAGTTACTATAGGCAAGCAGATGTAAAAGATCTCTCAAGTACAACAAATCAAGCAGCAGACAGAGCTGAACCAATTACTTACACATTCTTTTCTGAAACAGTCTGTGCAACCAGTTCATAAATATGAGCGCCATTTTCTGACATGGAGATGACGAAGAAAGCTTTGTTATCTGAATCAACACAGAGAGAGAAGAATTTAACTAGATCCCACACAGCTTTCTGAGAATTCATAAAACTGCGCATAACCCCAACCGAAAGCAATGAAAGAAGAGTTCATGAGATAACCCTCCAACGCTGTAAGATACAAACATCGATCTTTCCCTACCAACAAAATTCATCTATTAGTTCTGAAAGAAAAAGAGCTGTTACTGCCCAGACCATTTTGAAACAGAGTTATTTCTCCTCTTTTCCCTCCTAATAATTTCTAGTGTACCTTTTATCTAATATAATCAGAGTACTTTAATTCAGAACTGTATTTAAAACTCCAGCCATGTCTGTTACTGATGCAAAGAAGTTAAACAGCTCATACATACAAAGCACAGTGTCGGAAAACCAAGAATTAAGCCTACGCGTGTTCTACTTGAACTCTAGACAAAAACATTGATCCTCAACTGATCCAATATTCATTTTTGGCTTCCTATTTCACTTTCTCAGTTGGTTACACTGACCTGTAGCCACCTGACGAACCAGAACAGTGTTCAATTTGATGATAGGACTGAACGTGTGTTTACTATCAGCTGTTGATGCCAAGATTTTACTGTGACACCTCAGAACCAGTTTATCATCTTGTTTCTGCAACAGCACCAGAATGTCCTCCAGAAGCAGCGTATAGAGATCTGCACAGAGTGCAAAAGAACCCAGAATGAGTTAAACATTCATAGTTTTATATCACACCCCTGCAGAAAGAAAAAGGCCGCTTTTTTGATTACTCATGCAGAGGCAGTAATCGGTGCTATGCCATTCTAGGCAAAGCTTGCAAATCTTCCTCATCAAAACTACAGCAGAAAGCTACAGATGGAATTGGATCATCTCATGACTGACTGCTGTGTCCCTGCATGGCCTTAATAATACTCCAGCACATTTCAGAATTGACAAGAATAATTTAATCAGCTCTGAGAAACACACAGGCATTATTACAGGTGGCAGTAAGAATCAAAATTGGAAACTGCAGGAATGCTTTTTCTCTGCCTCTTTCTCACCAAGCACACACAAACTCAACTTTAAGTCAGTTGATGGAACGGGACTCACCAATAGTTTTGTCGCGATTAACCTTCCAAGTTAGAGGTCCCTCATGAAGCATTTTTCTCTTAGTTAGATCCAAGTTCTGTCACCAGGGGGAAAAAAAAAAAACCAAACAGTAGCATTATGAAATTTCTGTGGAAGCAAGTAATGGTAAAGTATGACAATGTCAGAGGGAAGCCTAGAACAGACACTTCAGTTTGCAAATGAGTCTGGAAAAAGAAACTTCGAGAAGGAGTAGAGTATGCTTGTAAACCAAAATTTTGTGAGAGGTGTTTGTTACCACTCTTCCTCTTTCACTGCTCTTTCACAGATGCTGGAGGTCACAGGGTAGAGAATTTTCCTACTAACTTCAGCTATTAATGCATTAGGATGTCAGCTGATTTTTAGGAAGAATTTTTTGAATATCCCATATAAAGTTCGCAGTTCTAGTATTACAACTGGTTAATGCTTCAGCACTCCATTTGCAAGTCAAGTATGCCTACAAAGATATACCGAAATACAAATCATTCCAATGATCTGATGGACTTTATAATGTCAATGGATTCTTCAGTCATTTCACTGCTTGTGACATTTAGATCTCCAGACAAGTAGAAGTGACAATTTTCACAAGTCATTCCTTCCAAGTCTCAGAGTCTACAATCAATGACAGCAAGATTTCAGAACTGCCAGTAAGGTCTTCATTTCCCAACTAAATACTTCCAAGTTTATTTGTGGAAGGATACATGACACAGTTTCATAGAAAAGTCTTCCCATAAAAATTTTTTGGATACGCACTGACTTGGGCAAGATAAGGGAGTGATAAACGCACAACAAAGAATCTATACAAGGCACAGGCATAAATAGTGGTAAAAATTAAGACCTGGGGATAAAGTACCAAATCATGAGACGATGCAGGAGCAAAGGAGGAATACCTATTAGGAACACATGAGAAAGAAAAACTTGTTTCAAGTTGCAAGTGTCTAGCAGTGCACATCATTCACTGGAGACACAAAAATTTCACAGTTAGTCTTGTTCCAAGGATGCAGTGTTGCCCATTCCATTTAACAGCAGTTGACAGTAAGCGACCACTTCACTAATGTAACTACAAGAATTTATAGGGGCCATGAAAGACTACTTTTAGCACTAGATTTAAAGGTATTTGCCTATACCTTTGGATCTCCTATATGAAGCAGTCTGTGTACAAGCTCTTCTTTTAAAGCCAACTGCATTGCTACACCTTGCAACTCTCTGAGGCCTCCTCAGTTCCAACAGCATAACTAAGACATGTGATCATGTGAGATATCTGTAATAAGACTTATCATCCACCAGATATATCTTACATGAATCAGTGCATTATCTTACAGACCATTATGATTTGTTTCACAGAGCTTGCAAGCTTCATCAACACTACTGTGTGCAGAACCAAGTTGTTACCTCCAACAAGATCTTCAGGAAAATAGGAAAATTCAAATTGCTCAGACGAATTGTTTTAATTTTTGAACAGAAATGTTTATGTCTGAAGATTATTTGATTGTACATAAGACGACTGCAGTAGAAAGAGCCACAAACTGAACAACAGGGTTGCAATCACAATTTACGGAAAGATTGTTTTAATGTTGTCACTCACCCTGAACTCCTCCATCATGGGATCCTCAGACTGCTTCAAGTAGGACAGGTCAAGACGACGCTGATAATCTTCCAAATGCTGCAGAAAATGCAACAGAGGGTCACTTTAATTAGCAAACTCACTAGCATCAGAGCACAGGCATTCATGAATACTTCCGCACATTCCCAAATGCCCTCCTGTCACAGGAATACTTGTGCCGCAAAACATCTTTAAGCACAATATAAAGTCACTAGTACAGAGACTCCAGGTGTTTTAAACAGCTTGTTGCCCTTCGACTCTCTTCTCCCTAATCCTTGATGCTCACTTTGTTCACCTCCTACCTGCTTGTTCTCAGACTCTTTGACGGCCTGGTTCACGTGGTTAAGGATCTGACGACAATGATCTGCTGCTTTCTTCACTTTCTCTTTCTCTTCAGGCAGTTCTGCAAGAGAAAAAGGAAATGTAATAATGCTTTCCAGTAAAGGTTGAAAAAGTCAGAAATCTAGTGCAGTTTACTGATTTCAAATTTGAGAAAGAGAACTTAAATTTGCAGAATAGCCTACCAAAGCACTGCATTTCAAAGACAAAATGATACAAATAGATTTGTAACAAGAGAGAATTCATTCTGCCCTGCACAAGACACCAGACTCTGATGATCAGTGTACACAGCACAACACATGTTTCTCTGCCTTTTTTGAGAGGCTTGTGACAACTATTCATTCCACAAACATCAATCTGAGAAGTATTCTGAGAAATCTATAAAGTTTACTAAGACTCCACCATGGCACAAAGAGGGTCCTTTAAGATCACACACAGTCAGTTAGCAACTGACCCCTGGCTTCTGCATTTGTCCCAATCCTTTTTATTTATTTATTTTGGAAGTGAGAGAAACAGACAAAGAAATACAATGCAAAATATAAAGAAAATGTGTTAGATAATAACTTTTTCCATCCAAATAGCCTGTATTTATGTCAACAACTTAGGAAAAAAGTATCTCTGGCTACACTCATGCAGCCTCATCACAAATACTCATCTTTCATTACAACAAGAGCAAGCAAGAGTTATCTTTCCAACCAGTATCACTTGATCATATGCAGACAGACATAAGTGAAGCCCATCAATTCTCACTACCACAAGCCACATTAAGAATTTAGTTAACAGGCATATAAACAAGTACATCAAGGATAATGGAGTGTCACATGCTTTCCTAATTATTAGAGTGAACTTGTAAATGCAGTATATTTTTAATGAGTAATGAAATTATACTGTAGCAAGTATCCACTAGTAAACTTGAAAAGGCATTTGATGGTATTATTAATCATATTTTTTCGTGTTATGCTGGAAATATCTGTCAGTCTAATACATCTTAGCTAAACTCCACCTCTGTAAGAACATGAAAACGTTCCATAGTGCTTTAGAGATTCAACAGATGAGGAAGATCAAGATTCTGTTGGTGTCTACTGTGTAGGAAAGTATTTCTTTCCAAGTTCAATCTCCTTCAAATTCTTGGTTGACATTATATTGATAACACCCAAGATTTTTATATGAGGCTTGTTTTATATCACACTTCAGGAGCGTATGTCAGATTGTACTCTGAGTGCACATTTTTCCCAGATATTGGGAATTTTGAACAAATAGTACTCAGGATTGATTTATAAAAAAAAAAAAAACCAAAACCAACAAATCACAAACCAAACCAAAAAAAGGCCAAGAAAAAACACACCCTTGGTAAATAAAAAGAAAACCTTGACCTTAAAAAAATAAATTTCTTCTGTACTATCTGCTTTTTGCTCTCTTCTTAAAGCAACATGTCGTTTGCCATCAGCCTTAACACTACATGATTTTCACTTAGATTCTGTAAATACTGTCCTTGTTTTCTTCCTTGCTCGGAGGTATGCCCTATGTCTATCCAATCTTGTTTAAAGCAATGGCATAACTTGATAGGTTTATATTAGATTCTTCGTTCTTCACATTTTTGTGTTGGTAATGGACAATTAGGGATTTCTGTTATTGAAGATCGTACTCTCTCTCAAATGCATCCACATTTAAATGAGTTCCAATTTCCATGTGTTTTCTCTTAATAGTTTGATTTAGCTAACTTAATATCCTGAATTCAAGAAAAACACATGTTTATCAGAGCATATTTATTACTGAAAACCAATTTATTCAAACAAATAGAGTATCATCTTTAGTGACTGAATTATTTCTAGTTTTGGTTGCTAAGAGTGTGTTAAGGAAGAGTTACCTAGCTTTTTTCCTCTGTTTCTTTTTCTTCTGAATGTAATTTCAGCTATTGACATTATCATATACTCTTAATACAATCAGAAATACAAGGGGGCAAGAGAAAATATTTTCTTCACTTCCATTTGGTTGTCATAATCATTAAAAAATCATTAATAACAGCAATAGTCAGTGTAAACCTAAGAAATAGGCTAGGAACTGGAGAGTGAAGAGGAGACAGTCAGGAATTCCTGATTTCCTTCTTCAAAAGCTAATAGCAGATCAAGTTGTTTTGACAGAAACTTTCATAAGCAGAGTGGTTTGGTTTATCTTCAAAATTTTAGCACGCATTCCCTCTAACTTTTTAAAACTACATTTAAATGATTATATTGCGCTCACATAAGCTAGAACCCAATGCAGACTCCCACTCACTTAGTTCACGCTGAATTTCCCTTTTTTTCCTAAGAAGGAAAACAAATTTAATTTAGAAATAAAGACTGGATTTTTTTTTCACAGACAGTGACCCATAAAATTGAACTGCTCTTCAACATATGCTTTGAAATCACATTTGCCTAGAGAACCTGAGATGCACGCACAAACTCTAGTGGAAAGGTTTTACCTGTGTACTTAGCAATATTATCCAGCAGAAGGGGGTACTTAGTCAACCTCTGCATCTCTGTGGGAATTATATCCTTCAGCTGCAACCGGCGACACAATGGATTACTCTCAGCATCCTGAAATTAAACAGCACAATAACTACATTTGTCATTTTTATTAAGACTATAATTACCTGAATGTGTAACATCTATTCATCACATAAACGTCTATTACTTCAACTTTCCAGTAATTAAATACAAGACAAGAAATGTCAAGATCTATCATTCAGACAACACATCCCTTCTTCATTTGCAATTACATATAGGAAAGGCTCATCACAAAAGCAGGGGCTTCCTTCCCTCATTAGTTCACAGAGGCCTGGTACTACCTCAAATCAATCTCAGTCACTGCCATACAGGGAAGACATCAGTTTAGGCTTTCATACTATAGCAAAATTACAGTACATTTTTCAATATAACCTCAACCTTTGTAGTTCCGGAGTTCTTCCCAGCCTGTCATATTGAAGATAATGTTCTCTCCTCCAAATGTCACATGTATTCAAGCCCCTTTCCTGGCAGGCAGAATAGGTGTATATCATCTGTCTTCTGCCCGTGGCATGCATCAAAATTGCACTACTATAAGCAGTTTGCCCCATAGAAGTACTTATCCTTGGGAAAGTCACCTCAAGTGAGATGCCATCTCCTGCCTGGGACAGCATGTGCTTTCCTGCATTCTATCAGGACATTCTGTGTTCCCCAGAATTAAAGGCTCCTCCCTCCAGAAATGATTAGCAGAGATAAATATAGTATTGGAAATGATCCCAATCTGAAAACAATGTTAGACATGATGTCATTAATTGTATTAACTTTATCTACAACTATTTATTATGCTATGCTGGCCACCAGCCACATGCTCAGGTAACTCAAACCCTTCCATAAGATTCACCTGCACAAAAGTCTGGAAGCGAGAGTCCTTCTTCTGGCGTGACTTGATGACCTCTAGAGCAAAGGGCTGGTTACTGCAGAAAGTGGCAGTTGCATGTTTCAGCTTCTCCTCTGCTGGTCCACTAAACTGTGCCAGAAAGCCAAGAAAGCCAAATTTAAATAGACTCAAGTTCAGCATGTGCCACTTTCAACAGACATATAGCCATGTAGCACAACTGGTCTCGCCAGGAATTACTGGCAAAGAAGGAAGGAATTACTGGCAAAACATGAGAAGTAATCTCCATCTTGTTTTTAAGTCTTGCCTTCCCAGTCTACTGAGGAACTCTTTAATATCTCAAACTCTATAATTCCCCTGTCTCTAACCCTAGTATACCCAATTCTTTCCATAAATGCACTGCTGATTCAAAAGAATACAGTGCTATGTCTCCAAAGTCAGCCTTACAGAGAGCAGAAAAAACTGCACTCAGATGAAAGACAAGGGATTATTTACGAGACCGTTGGTTAGCAAAGCCAAGACCAAAGGCCATCTTGTTTCTCAAGGACATCCAAACATCACAATACAAAGCATCTTATATCCTAATGGACAGAGGAAATGATAGCCATGAGCAGGGCTCAAATGTGCTGCAGACGACAGATGGTTGATCTGTTACTGCAACTGCAGCTCTTCCTATTCCTGCTACCCAGTCTGTGACGCAGTGTAGCAACTCCTGAAAACACTCACTCTGGAGAATGAGTTCCTGTGTTTTTCCATTTTAGTCACTTAGCCGGAACACCACACAAGGCCATATAGCTATTAGCTTAAGGTCTAGATTGCTCTAGCAAGTATTTTGTTGCTTTTTCGTAACACACAGGAGAACTGAAAGGGTTGGAGGTGTTTCTTTACCAGCCCCATCTGATATACATTTTTCCTTTTTTTTTCTAGAATACTAAATGGTGAGATATTAACAACAAAACAAAAAACAAACCCAGAATACCAGAAGTAATTTCTACATGAAGAGTTGAAAAGAATAAGCAGATAATCTTCAATCCTAAATTAAGTGGGCTTGAAAATAAACAGTAAGCTGCGAGATTCCCAAGAGAGAATTTTTTTTTTAAAGAATCTGCATCACTCCTGCTCCTGTCACTTAGATGTCAGAAGGGAAGCCTGCAACAGTGCTATAAATTTGAAAAGGTTCAGCTATGTAAATTCTAAATTGGAAACCAGTATTTTTAACTATGTTAACTACACCACACGCAACACAAGACTTATATTTCAATGTTCCTGAAATAAATTGTGCTATTACGTTTTTCAAAATATTACTCTCATCTTTATGTCTCCAAAACTACCTTTCTGCAGTACCCACACATCATAATTAAATTACTTTTTCTTCCTTAAATTACTCTTATCCCTAGCCAAATTAAAAGCCTATGAGTTCTTCAAAGGAAGACACCTGCTTTCCTTCAAACCTCATTCTCTATCTCTGTGTTGACTCCATAGAAATGACAACTCTTAAGACCTTCAGTTCCTATTAGCTGGGAATTGCCTTCACTAACCTCTGTCTCTGTTTGTCATTCTATGAAACATTATTTTCAAGTACAAGAGATAAAAAATAAAGATCTTACCCAGGAAAGCAAATCCTCCCCAATCTGGCCAATAACAGAAGTCTCGTTCCTTTTTCGGACAGCTTTCATCTGATCGTTCAATGCAACTTGAGTGCGGGGAAAGAAGGAAAGGAAATTTTCATAGAATCATAGAATGGTTAGGGTTGGAAGGGACCTTCAAAGGTCATCTAGTCCTAACCCCCTGCAAGGAGCAGGGACATCCCTGACTAGATCAGGTTGCTCAGAGCCTCATCCAGCCTGGCCTTGAACGTTTCCAGGGATGGGGCATCCACCACCTCTCTGGGCAACCTGTTCCAGTGCTCTACAACTCTCATTGTAAAAAATTTTTTTCTAATATCTAATCTAAACCTACCTCCTTCTAATTTAAACCCATTACCCCTTGTCCTATCACAAGTAATGCTGCTCAAATAATTTGCTTAATTTTCAGCATTTATTTTAAGATAAAAGCTGTTCTAGGAGAAGATCCGATCTGCAATAATTCCAATGAAATTAAAGAAATGAAAAGTGTCCTGCAAGATAATAAACTTAGTAGAATATCTAATACAGTGTTACATAACTCCTTAGCACTTCCGTCTCACCTGGCTTCAACTGACCCCTAAGCACCTTTCCAGTTTTATCTTTTCTGAGGTTCGATATCACTGCCCTTTTAAAAACATAGGAATAATATAGAACACACTTCAAGTCACCTACATAAAATGATACAACTGATTGTAATTCTGGTTCTGAACTGTCCTTTCCCTAAATAATTAGAAAGTGCTGCCCTTCAAAGCCACCTACAAGACATCAATCTTTTCAGATTTGTTTTCATATTATCTTCAACAACAGTTGTATTGTTTTGAATGTTGACCCGTAAAGACCATTCAACATAACACTGCTCCTTTTATCAAAGCACGGATCAGCACAAGAGAGTCTGTGTACATAGCTAAGAAAAAACAAGTATCTGAAACACTAGACACATGCATTCTTTATCAAAAGCCCTTTGTAAATCAGAAAGGGAACAGCTGTGTGTGAAAGGAAGAAGAGGTGCAGGACCCTTTCATCTGAAGTATTGTATGAGGTTGACTCTTGTTTCAGGGTCATTTGTTTCAATTTTTCATACATTTGCATCCAGAACTCCAGTTGAGACTACAAAGCTGAAAAGCACCTCAGTTGTTCTTACCATGAAGCCCAAGGATATCCTCCAGATTTGAAAAGATTTTCCGTTTGTCACTGGAGTTTAGGATCCCTTCCCGGGTGACACGCTGGTAGAAGACATTATGCAGAACCCTCAGCGTGCGAACATGAGCTCTCTCGGTGTAAAACAATTCTGAAGAGAGAGGGGAAAGCACAATTATAACTGTCTGCTTAAAGAGGTGTGGCAACACGGAATCAAATGTGAAGCCATCAGAAGTCAGAAGTATGAACTTACAAGTCTCCCTCACCAACACTTCCCTTGCTGACTCATATGCCAGCTTGCTCCAGAATAGAGCCATGCTCTGCTATACTCCCATGTTTGAAAGAACAGAGAAGTCCATTGATTGATGACTCCTAATTTACCCCAAACTAACAGTGAGCTCTTAGCAGCTCATACAGCTACACAGAACATTCTGCAGGATTGCAAGACCTGAAATTGAGCTGAAGCTTTGAAGACGGAGTTTAGTAGTAGCTTTCCATGTGCATCATGTGCTTTCTAATGGTCTAGGCAGCGCCTCTTGCTTTCTTCTACAGAACACGATACTGCAAACTGGCATTTCAGTGTCAAATCACTTAATATTGTTCATGTCTTCTCTAAGGGCTGGATCAGTCTCATCTCAGGATACTTCTCAGTAACAAGTTCAATTTTCACATACACAAACTCTGCAAACCACAAGTAATACATGGCCACTACTTTGAGAAGAAGAGTGAAGGAAGACCTAGTTTTAAATTTTCAAGAACTTCAGAGCTCTAAGGGACAGGTTTCAAATTTGTGCTTGGTGAGCTAGAAAAAAATATTCACCTCACCATTAATCACTTCTTGGCGCTTGATTTCATAGGGTTTCAGTCCCATCAACACTTCTCGGCTCACAAGTTGCTGCCAGTTGGGAGGGTCCATGTCCATGTCAAAATCATATAGCTCATCTTCACTTTGTACATCTGCAAAACCAACACTGTCCATCCTAACATGAAAAAAAATATGTCAGATACTTCCCATTTTAAGCATGCATGCAGGGAAGAAAGATGAGAAAAATATAAATATATATATCAGTTGCAAAGTATTATGAATATTCTCTCCATAACAGCAGGAGGCTGTTAGATGTCTGAACCTATAGGCACATTTTCTAATTTTGCCCTTTACAGAACAACTAAGAGTGAATATCTGTTCTTATGGTATTTCTATAACCCTCCTTTTAATGATACAGATAAAATAATTTGCTTGAAGTCAAATATCAGGTTGGTGAAAGGGCAAGTTACAATTTCTTTCCTCCCTCTATCTACAGATACAGAGCTAACAACAATACACAGACTGAAAAAGAAAATGTGGAAATCTGAACTCCCTAACCCATCAATTCAAATCAATAGACACAACAACCACTATACTTCACTCTGATCAAAGAGCTTATCTGCATATCATTCACTCCACCTGTCTTCTATACAGACACCAGTGTCTCATTTCATATACGCATCATCTAATAAAAGATCATGCAGACAATTTTACTGGCTCAGAAGAATAAACACTACTGCATTCTGCTTCACCATCTATCAAAATCTAAACAAACTAAGTATAGTTCAAACATTTATAAGCATACTTACTTGCGAAAAGGCTTTGGTGTTCCCAAGTCAACCATTCTGCAAAGAATGAAAGAAATTATTAGGAAGCTCATGCAAGAATTTCATCCCACTCAGACACTCAGAATAATTCTAGAGTAAAGGCCTAACCTCCTAATTAGAACATTTTGTCCATCTGTCAGCCTCACCCTCCTGATACATAATTTTCTAGTACTACCATAGTAGCAGACACAGACCAGCATTTCCTATTTCTCCCAATAATGTTTAATACAAATGATGTCACTAATAGTATTACGGACTAAGCTTCAACAGCCATTGTCACATCAACTCTCTTCCAAGGCTCAAGCAACTACGGCACCATAGTTACCTCTCTGATTCTCCCTCTTCCTCCTGCAAGTTTTCCAAAGGAGATGGGAATTCAAAGGTATTATTAGGTGTGCGGGGTGTGCCATCCATATAGTCATTAGCAGATGGAGCTTCTCCAGTCTGCTTCAAACCTGAGCAGAAAATAAGTACAAAATGTCAAAAACTGTATAAAATTAGAGTACACTAGAGAACTTCACAGCCTCTTCAAAGCCTCTTGATTGACTGTCTCACTTCAGCTTAGAGCTGGAAGAACTGAATTCCTAGGCTGGTAAAAAAAATCTCAGCGGCAAGTGTTTCCAGAGGACATTGACCTGTGCTTACAAAAGCAGGCACCTGAGACTATTTTTTCTTGTTAAATGATCCAGTGCCACAGTAACAGGATCCATCTAACAACAATTTCTAGTCGTAATAAGATTTCCTAATTTGAACCAGAGACGAAGTCTGAAAAGATGAATAACACGAGGAAGATCACGTCTAATGACAAAAACATTTCCTAATTTGTCAAGTTTGTTGCATCAGAACTGTGCTTTGTATATCCCGTTCACAACATAAACCTTTAATCATTCCTCTTTGCTAGTATTGTCCTACCTGTTTCGCTGTCCTTGCTTCCCTCTGGAGAGGAAAAGGGACCCATTGCCAAAGGAGACATTGGGTTGGCAGGTGGGTATGGCGCATCTGTTCCATCACTGGAGGATCCACTGTGGCGCATCTTGCTACAATCTGGTGGCTCTGGGCTAACAGAAGATGCTGTAGGTAAGTGCTTTAGATGGCGAGGTTTCTGCATTTCCATAGCTCTGCCAACTAAAAAAAAAAAAACCCAGATATTATACTGCTGAAAGATTTTACCTGTTTTCAGCAATGAAGAGAGGAAGCGTTTCAGAACAAAATTTTGTTTGTGTGTCTTCAAAAATATATTTTAAAAACAAAAAGTTTACTAACTTTTCTTAACATGGATTTCTAAAAGACAGTAGATACACTACTTGTCTTTCAGACTAGAAGTTAGGGAATATATATTTCCTTGTCTGACATACTTGCACTGCTATCATGTCGACTTGGTCTCCTTGGTGGGCCCAGAATATTAGGAAAGCCTCTTCTCTTTCCTTTTTCCTCTCCTTCTTTTTCTTTCTTGATACTTTGCTGCAGTTAATATACAACAAAGAAAAGCAAAGCTAACAGATCGTCCATTTCTCCAAACTCATTTAGTGAGATATTGACTAATTCTTTAAAACTGCAGAAGTTTGGTAAAAGAAAATTTTATTTCTAACAAGTTATTGAGAGGTCAATATCCTGGAGTATGAGAGGAAAAGACAGCCTACAGAGATTGTGAGCGGTGCGTAACAGGGTTAGCAGCAGGGAGCCACAGCATCTTAAGCTATACATCTGTTATAAGCAAAAACTCACACCTCTGTTTTAACTTAGCAGGAGCTAGAAACCACTCTCCTCCATAGGTAAGAGACCAATTCACAGTGACCAATAGCAACTTGTTTCTCACATCTTGTGACTCCAAACCTCCACAAGCATACAGACTATAATATGGGAGAGAGAAATTCAACTTACCTTACCACATCAGAAAGGTGGTGAACGCTCGATCTAACCCTTTCACACTGTCAGTGCAGAAATGCTCATAACAGTCTTAAGATTTGAAAGGAAGCTGAGGAAAATAAGTAGCTGCTGTGACCAGATACACCCCCATACTGTGGGAGATGACTGAACACACCCACAGAGATGGAATTTTGGTGGAAAAATTCATTACGTAAGGGGAAAAGCGTGGGTGGCAGGAAGAGTAGCTTTCCTACATCATAAAGTACGAGGTTTTGGGCAAGTTTCTCAAGAAGAAAACTAAATACAGGCCAACAACATCATGAGCCTTAATGAGATCCTCTGGCGATTCAAGGTTGCATTACATGAAACATTTCTCATCCAAAGTTTTAATAAGACTAGAACTGTGAAGAACAAGCAGTTAGAATTCAGGCATACAGATAAAGGAAGAAAGACGACAATTCATTTCTAATTGACCTATCTGAAAACATATGTAGAACCCAATTTTAACTGTTAGGTTTCCTGTGCAGCTCAGTAATCCCAGATCCTCTTGATGAAGCAATGAAGACTGTAAAATCATACCAATTTCTAATGTGTCATGCAAAAGTGGATTTTGAATTCTAACAAAGCACTCATGCTGGGCAGCTTGAAATGCACTCTGACACTACTACCTTGATCTTTGGCAAGAAACCAATACGGCCACGCTTCTGCTCCAGGTTCCGAGGTTCTTTAACTCTGACTCCCAGGTGTTTCATATAAGTAAGAATCACATACTGCATTGTAGAACTGCCAGGTATATGCAAAAAAAAAAAAAAAAAAAAAAAAAAAAAAAAAAAAGGAAAAGATATTTTGTCAAGAAAATGAAGAAGGTCAAATGCAAAGGTTCTATTAAGAAATAAGCCATTTTTAGGTTAAAAGAACTTGGCATCTTTTTTTTTAATATGAAACAAACTATCATAGACAATGGGAAAGACTCAGTCAATATGTCAATATCAGATTTTGTCCTCTTGTGAACAAAAAATGGAGTATATAAAAGTCACACCAGCCTAGGATGTAAAAATAAAATTTTGAGAATTACACAGAAGGTCCTAAAATGATATACTAAATACATATTTGAAGTCACATTATAGTTTTGAATTACAGTAAAACTAAGTAACAGCAAAAGGTATGGTTGCTGTAGAGAGTATCGTATACAAACAAACTGAACAAGGCAAGGCACATACAGAAAATAAATATTAGACCAGACTGAAACAGCTAAACAAAAACACACACACACACACAAAACCAACAAAAAAACACACCACATCAAAAAAATAACCAAAACCCCCCAAAAAACCAAAACCAACCAAAACAGAAAATCCAACTCTGAGTGACAGTAACTTTTTCAGATCAGAAACAAAGGCAACAAGCTTCAGAATAAGAAGAGGTTGAGAGTAAGAGATTAATGCTCTGAATTCAAATTAACTATGCCAAGGGGATTTAGAAAATGATAGCTTGTGGTTACAGCTGGCAGAGCTGTCTTGTTCTGCTCAGCAGAACATAGAGCCAGCAGTGGGGTTCTTACTTCAAACAGCCCACACAACTTCCATTACCTCCTGTCTTCTTCCAAAGGCTGAGATGTCATCCTAAAAGGAACAAAAAAAAAAAAATTCAACTCAAACACCAATTAACACCCAGTGACATCCACCCAGAGCATCAGCACTGCCTCCAGTTCTGGAGCCCCCAACATAAGGCCATGGACCAGCTGGAGAGGGTCCAGAGGAGGGCCACCAAGATGATAAGAGGGCTGGGGCACCTCTCCTACAAGGCCAGGCTGAGAGAGTTGGAGCTGTTCTGCCTGGAGAAGAGAAGGCTCCGGGGAGACCTCCTAGTGGTCTTCCAGTGCCTAAAGGGGGCCTACAGGAAAGACAGGGAGAGACTCTTCAGTAGGGCCTGGTGTGACAGGGCTAGGGGTAATGGTTTCAAAATAGAGGGAGGGAGATTCAGATGAGATACTAGGAATTTTTTTTTTTTTTTTTACAGTGAGGGTGGTGGAACACTGGCACAGGTTGCCCAGAGAGGTGGTAGATGCCCCATCCCTGGAAACATTCAAGGCCAGGTTGGACGGGGCTCTGAGCAACCTGATCTAGCTGGAGATGTCCCTGGTAGGGGAGTTGGACTAGATGACCTTCAAAGGTCCCTTCCAATGCAAATTATTGTATGATTCTATCAGCAGTTGTGTTCAAAGAAAGTAAACAAAAATGAAGGTTCAGCTGGGAAAACTGGATTCAACTCACATTAAAACAGAAAATGAGTTCTGAAACTGTATGTTTCTACACCCCAGAAAAAGGATTCTGATCTAATAACGCACAAACTGACAATGGGAGCATCTCCTCTGGTATCTGAACAGTAGCCTCCTTGAAAAGATATATGGACTTTACCTAACTATTAGCTTACTTTTGGCTATTATTTGTCAAGCATATGTTGATAGAAAACAGGGGAAGCAATGTAAACATAGTGATGTCAAATTGCTTCTAGTTTCCAATTCCTTTGCTCTGCTATTGTTAGGTTCCCCATAATTATACTTGCTGTTACTCACAAGACTTCCTCAATTTTAGCAATAATCTGTTCTGCACATGCTCTTTCCTTCTCCACCGCATTCCGGTCACGAACTCTTTCTGCATCCAGCTTGGTTAGTTCTCCTTCTGCCAGGGTCAACCCCATACTACGTTTCTGCCTGAAAAAAGGGGAGAGGGAAGCATCACTTGAAATTGAATACGGACCTGTAACAAGGAAAAGCACCCTCTCAACATTCAGAATGTCAAACAGGTTTCATAAATGGTTTCTGTATGTAAATGGAGAAGTCATGACATTTCTCTGTAACATTTGCACTCACTGTAAAACATAGCTAAGATCGCCTTCACAGGGATAAAGCTGTATGATACGTATCAAGAGAGGTAGCTATTGCAAGGGTCAAGAAAGAGTTACTCTTTTTGCAGCATCTCAGGTTGTATATTTGAAGCATATACTTGAATTGAGACATCTTTAGGTATGAAAAAGTCCATTGTTGAACACTTGGTTTGGTATGTCTCGTGTTGGCACAGAGCTCTTATGACTGTGCATATGAAAGGGCACATTAACTATCAAATTCTACTGTATGCCCATGACAGCTTTCTAAAGTGGATTATTCTGTGCCCAAAGGAGAGAGGGGAAAAAAAAAAGGAGAAGGAAAAAAAAAAACAAACCCAAAAAACCAAAACCACACAAGCTGATTATGAACACAGTTAGTAAGAAGGATTTATACAGTATCACCTCAGTAACAATATTCTGAAACAGCCTCAAATAGCTTCAAGGAACGAAGAATCCAAGCTCTAAAATTGATCTTCCCATTGATTACTTGCAACACAGTGTCAAAAAACATTCAAGGATTGGTCACGGAGGGACCCTGGAGGCCCTTTCCATTGGTATCTTCCCATTGAGTCCAAGATGAATTACTACGTTCCTTGATTTTCGACTTCCCCTGTACTGGACATGTTGACTGATGGCACATATGAATTAAATGAAAACCACACAGTCAGTTATTGTTACCTGAAATCTTCCAGATTCCTTTGAACTTCTGGACAGACTTTATCTTGCATAGTTTGTATAAACTGGCGATGAAGCTCTTCAGGAAGGAGTTCTGGCCTCCTTCTGTCTGTAAGTCAGAAGAGAAGAAGTTAATAGATTATTATTTGGAGAACAGTCCTCTACACTTTAGAATCAAGTCATTCTTACGTATACTTTAACCAACCCTTTTGACTTTCACTTCCTGATAATATGAACTTCAGTGGATTAAGCTTTGGTCACCTCCACTATCATACTACAAAATGTACATGCCAGTGTTGCCAACGATTCCCACCACTTATGCATGCATCTGGGCAAGAAGTATTTATCTGTCTCTCCCTGTTACACATGACACTATGCCTGAAGTGACCCCTAGTGCATTTCAGAAACTTGCTTGGACTGTCTCAGATAGTAGAAACTGCAGAAATAGATACCTGAGGCAAAAGCATCCTACCTAGTTCTAAGGAGATTTCATCTGGAACCGGAACTTTTAGATTCTGCAAAAGAAAAGAAAGGCTGGTAGAACATATACAACAAACACCACTCCAATAAAACACAGAGTACAAAATATACAACAAAATCCCCTCAAAAGTCAAAATCATACAACCTGAAAACCTGATGGTATTAAAGGGGAGACATTCATCTTGAACATATATTAAACAAGGATTATTTAATCTAAACATGGTACTAGACTCTGCTACACTATCTGGTAATCCAACTCATGACAGTTAAGATATCTCTCAGGCTTTCCAACACACATATAAAATTTTCCAATCCTTGCAAAAGCCATGTCAATATACCAGCAATTATTAAGTAAAAGGCAATGTATAACAGCTAGAGCTTGGTTACATATTACAAAATGTGATCAGACAATTGATTCCCCATGATTTATAGAGTTACAAGGCACCTGAGGCTATAGATGATTAATTTTGCCATATTCACTGGTAGCATTTAAACAGGAAAAAAAAACTTTCTTTTTTTTTTTTTTGGAGGACTTAAATAACTCCTTTGATTTTTCGAGTACAGTAGAGTGGTAAAAGAAAAAAGTCAATTTGCTAGGTATGCTTGGAAATGAGAGAAATGACTGGAACCTACTGCAGCTCGGTCCAAGAAGAACTGGTAAAATTCAAGGAAGACACGCCGAGTCTCTTTGGAATTGGTCTGCTTGTACAAGTCTGTGTAAAGGTAGCACAACTGTGGAAAACAGGAAGGCAAGAAATTAAGCGATACCATGAGAACTCTTCCAAAACCCCTAACTCCAAGTTTTCTTTCAAATATTTAAAGGAATTCAGCATTGCTGAAACTCTTCCTAGCTACCTTCAGCCATCTAGATTGCTCGGGTAATCTCAGCTAGGCTGCTCAGTAATGAGGAGAGAAGGGAAAGGCTGGGGGGGTTGCAGAGAGAGAGATTAGACTTTTCCCGTAGACAACTAATCCCATCACTTTAGGGTGGAAGAAATGCTTTCAAGAGCTAAATACTCATTTGTAAACAGCTAAGTGTAAGGAATACAGTTCTCTTAATGCTTCTCTTCATTTATCTGAAATACTCTCCTGCCTGTACCGGATCTGCATTTCTCTCCTTGCCGATCCAGCTATATCACTGAAAACGCTACAGAAGAACAAGGAGATCCTGATACACTCTGGTTAAGAATACAATTTGAGCCAGGGAAACAATTCCAGAATATTTTACCAATGCTGCGGGGTCAAACTGGGACACCACATGATGCAGAAGAACAGCCAGGTGAGCTGGGCGAGATTTCAGGAGCTCAATATTTTGGAAACAGCTGCATTGTCCGTTGATCTGTAGAGATACAGAGAAACTATGTGAATTATTCAGGAATGCTACTGTGAGAAAAAACAAGAAGCTTTGTTCCAACAACTTAGCTCCTTATTTAATGAAAATAAAAACTGACCAATTCCAGAACCTTTGTAATGCTATTCTAACATCCCAGGAAAAGCTTACAATAGGAACACTTCTTTTAAATATTCTCCTGAATACTGAGTACAGTATAACGAAATACAATTCAGAGCAGAGAACAGTTAAAATAAGTCAGAATAAATCTGTCAAAAGGCATGGCAGCTATACTGCTGTAACAATAATGCAGAAAATAATAGAAACTAAATAAGCAAAAGAAAATTAAATAAGGCAAATAAATTTCTAGAAAGCTTAAAGTCTGAGAAAAAAGATAGAGTAACAGAAAGAGTCAAAAGATGGCATATTGTCATACACTCCCAAATGTTTTTATTTGTCAAGATCAGCCATAACAGGAATCACGTTCTCAAATTCTTAATTCACCACACAAGAACTGCTCAATAAAAACCAGTCATGGAGTACCTGTAGTTTAAGCACAGAGGAACAGAATTTTGATTGAGGGTGAAAAGGGGTGGCTGAGGCTAAAAGTCACTCCCACCTGCTCCTGTTCGGTGTCAAAGTCATCATCCTCTGCTCCAATGATCTGAGGCCCCACTCGGGATAAAGGGCTTCCAACACTGGACTGGGAATCCTGGGGTAAATCAGGAGCAAGGGAAGAGAAAGGAAAGGAAGGGAAGGAAAGAGTTTAGAGTGCTATTACTCTTCTTTACCAAGTTAGATATGTTACTATCATTTTTATTCTCCTTCTCAAAACTCAGTGGAAACCCATGAGTCTTTAGTCAACCTTGTCCAGGTTTTGCAGCTGCAAAATTCCCTTACAAACGCTTCTCCCAAGTTGCAAGCATTCAAAAACATTAAATCAGATGATTCAAAACCAACTGCATTATCTACAGACATGAGCACACTAAGCATGTGGCATATGACAAATGCCATCTTAGTACAAACGGAGAAATATGACCTTGGAAAGTCAAGCAGATGAGGGCAGAAGTCATTCTAAGGAAGATAATAATATGTTCAGATAGGTCCGCACGTACTGCTGCGTTCCACTTTTACCTACTCTTGAGGCCATTCCTGATAATGCCAGCCTTGTTACGACTAAATATCCTAAAGAAAATTTACTGCTGGACTCAAGGAATAAAACACAACCACTCTATTTTAGGTCCAGCTGTTTTTTATATGTGCTCAGTATTTATTTCTCACCTCTAAATGGACCTGCTCTTAAGCTCCTTAAACATTTACTCGGCTAATCAACTTTCCCTGCATAATTCTAATTGCATTTAATTTTCTAAAGCAACATCTATGCATGCTCCGACTAGAAAGCGGGGGGAAAACCAGGAAGGTTTTATTGGGCCCACTGCAGGAGATGCTGCTCTGACACTTTATATTTTGTACTCACAGTATCTTGAACCTCAGTCTTTTCTGGGCTGTCATCTGGATAAACCCGCTCCTTCAAGCCACTCCGAGGACTCTGGGAAAGAAGGAAGTTCAGTTATGGTGGGTACCAGCAAATTTAGGAAAACGAGAACTGCACAACAAGTTTTTCAGCCACAACAGCCCAAACTTCTCCTTCCTCACAGAGTGAATTGTTAAACAGCCGAGGTATGAACAACTAAACTGTGTGACTACATGCACAGTTCCCAAACAAAACCCAAAACCCAACTAAACGCAGAAGCAGTTTCAGTAAGAAAGCTAGTGGACACTGAGTAACAGTAGAGCTGTAAAATCTACTAGTGCACCTGTCCTTAGCTTTCCCTTTGCTCTCTCCACCTCTTCTAACAGTTTATGTAGCACCCACATTGCTAGCTCTCTGACTAGGCCCTTTTCTCATTCCCTCTGAAGAGGGGGCTCCCAGCAACGGGCTCACTATTTCAGGTGCAAACCTTCCAGAGCCCATCAGAGGGGGCTAGTACCTTTCCTCCACCTGCTGACAGTACTCTTCTCATGTAGCCCAATAGATACTTGGCTTTATTTGCAAAAAGCATATGCTGTTGCCTCACCTTCAGTGTGTCCACAGTAACACCTAGGTCTGTTCAGCTAGTCTACTACTCAGCCTGTTGGTTTCCAGCCTGTATTGACGCGTGGAGTTATGTCACTCCAGCTGTAGGACTCTAGACTTCTTGTCAAACTCCAAGAGGTTTCTATTGCCCCCAATCCTTAAGTTTCTCAGTGTCGAAGACTGAAAAGCTTGAATGTTTGGTGTGTTAATCACCTCCAGTGATCAAATGCCATACGCAACACTTACAGGATTAAATTTATTAGGAAGATAGCTATGAATTTTGTTCCACATTTATTATACACAAACATTGGTGATATCCAGTCAAATTCAGAGTTGGAGGAGGAATGTTTCAAAATAGTACGGTATGTTCATATTTTGGAGGTATATCCAACCCACCTTCCTTTCACTTCCAACCACTAGTACAAACTTAGTTCCCATATCCTGAAGTTAAGAAACTTAGGCCAAAACCCAAGTACAGAGTCTCAATCCCCCTGCATTAATCAGATAGTGACTTAATTAAGGATTAGGTGCTAAGGCACTCCAATAGGGAGACCATACAGACTGATAACTAATGAGTGAACAGACTGATAACTAATGAGTGAACAGACTAAGAGCCTTTACTGCTGGCAATAATTGAAGCTCATTTGATGGAAGTAAGGCTCTTCCCCAGTTTCATGGCAACTTGCCCGTTGACTGGATCTGAGTCACACCTACCACAACTGGAACATTACCACACTCTTAAAAGATGCCAAAAAATTGGCATCTCCGAGTTCTGAGAAAGATGCCTGCATCCATCTTTCTTTGTCTGGTTACAGGGATTATATGCCAGGAAAAATCTAATCCTGGACAAAAACCCAAACCCCACACTATTTCTTTCCCAGTCCTTAACGGACGACCAATATGGTATGCCTCCTCAAGGAATATTTTTGGTGTGTACTGAGAAGTCTGCTCTAGTAATACACAGCATTAGTGAGACAGAGTACATAGGTACGATACACAGGACAACACAAACACAAAGAACCTGTGAAAAGGCACGGAGCTGTTCAAGACTCACATCAGCAATATCACTGTTAAGTCGGGAGGGGCTGTCACTGTAATCCAGTTTGCTCACACAATCCCCGCTCTCTGCCTCCGCTTCACTGATCTGCAGCGACTCTGTCACAGACCTGGAGGACAAGACTCCATCCTAAAAAGGCAAAGTGAGTTGGGAGACAGCACAGAGCAAACATAATATTTCCGGAGACAATCCTCAAACATTAGCCATTGCAAAACCGTAATAGTACACATGATTTACAAAACTTTCTTCATGTATCCAGAAAAGGCTGCAATGTTTCTCTAAGAGCAGACAACAGAAAAATCACACCAAGTCTTCTGGACTTGTAACATTATATGCAGAGGGAAAAGGGGAAAAGTAATACCATATACTTTACCTTTTCCTCAAAAGTAAAACCAGAGCTGTTTTGAACTTCCAGTTATTCAGTCTCCACTGTAAGAATGACTACACAGGTTTCTTTTAAATTGTACTGACAGAGAGACTAATAAACATATAGTTTGCACTAACTGTTTTAACAGCAGCTTTTCATGGATGATTTGAAAGTCTGTTGTAAAGCCTACTTCACATAGAAATTGCACTGCACTGTTTAACAGCTTCTGCGAGCCTAATAACAAGTCTCAACTCTAGAGGGTGCCATTTGCCTGTACAAGCACAGAAGAGCACGGCACGACACGCCTCTTTCCCCTGAACACCATCATCCCCCAAGAATTTTGACCCAGAAGATACCACAAAGAAGCCTGACATATTCTGTTACCTGACTACAGCCTGTGGCTTTGGACAACTGCTCTTGCAACTGAGGAATGTGCTTCTTTGTTTCCTGTATCTCTTTGAGCAGTCGTGTGGTGGGTGATCGGCTATACTCTTCTTGCAGAGACTGAAAAATAATTTTATGAGTTTTCACTCAGCATCTCGTCAATATCAAAGCTTAGAACTACAACCTACTACTAATCTTCATTCAATTTACACATTTTAAATCATAAACAGCACCAGTGCACACCTACCAAGTAGCTGCTACAGAATATCCATTTTATATAGCTCTCCTCCCTCTCCTGTGCCAATAAAATAACCACATTCTAGAGATTTACTGAAATCCCTCAGTAAGAGTCAAAGATGCTTACACGCCAAAGGATGACATCAGACTGACAAGATATGTACACTTAAACTTAGGAAAGCTCCCACTAATTTTTTCTTACGCTGTCAAGGATTAAAAATTCAACAGCTGATCAGTAAGAGTTATTAGATCTCTGGTGGTAGGCTGGTATATAGAAAAGCTAAGCTGAAACACAAGTTATGCAAGGGGATGTTGAAGATGCTACTAAGTAGTGATTCAGTAACTGATCTTTCTGTTTGTATCATACTTTCCTCCATCCCTCTCAGAAACATGCAACTCTAATACCTGCAGCCGCTCCTGCTCCTTCTGTAGCATCTTTCTCAGAATCTCCACCTTTTGGTTGTGGACAATATTATTTTCCTCCTAGAAAATACAGAGAGATTAAGGGTTGGGGTTTTTTTTGGTGGAGCTGGGAAGAAAGATAAGGAAAATGGATATGCCCACTTTTCATCTACTTCCTAAACATCAGCTCTGAAAAGCCCTACAAGAAACAATTCAAGTTTCTAAATCCTATCCTATGCATTCTTTCCTACTTTTGAACATAGCTGTCAAATTTAGGTGAAAAAAAACAAAAACAAAAACAAAACAACAAAAAAAACCCAAACAGACAGACTAGAAGTGTTCGCTTATTTGCTGTCTCTGCTTCTCTTTGCCACTTAGCAGCACACCTCACAATCCCCTTTTCAGCAGAAGTTACAGCATGACTGGCTTGGAGCAGACAATGTAAAAACTCACATCACGCAAATTGCAGTGGATCTCGAAGACAAACTCTGAATAACTCATCAATTGTATTTAGATTTTTTTAGTTGCAAAATCTTTTTCCGTGTATGATTAAATGCCCACTGGGTGGCAGGATAAATATTCCAATTCCAAATTGGAATTTGTGCAAGAAGCACAAAACAGTTAAAGGAACTAATACATGACTACATTTCTTCCGCCTTGGCTCTTTGGAAAGAGAGCTTTACATCTTACCCCCACAAGCACTGGGCTAGTAATCCTTTCTGCATTTCCTGATGTGCCAGGCGAATGGGGAGATGTCATGATGGGAGACATATGCCCAAATGCTGCCAGATCCACTTCAGAATCAGCTAATGGAATCTGAGGCGACCCCGGTGGGCGCCCCTGAACAGTGAGGGCTACATAGGAACCCGCTGCAGGGAGAAGAACAATTCACATTTCAGACATACTTGTAGATTTCTATGGTTGCTGTTTCTCTGTTTGCCACTTCTCTGGCTTCCATTTCATCCTAGATACAAAACTCAGACCATTCCACACCCGTTGATGTTCGTTCGTTCATTCTTCAAACCAGAGAATCTGAGAGCACTGTTAGCTCTGTTTTAGAAATCTCCATTTAAATTTCAGGTAGTCCAAGAACTTTCGTGATAAAAATCCTTAATAAAAGCAGGCAATTCAATTTCTAGTCTATCGGGTTACATTTACCAGGTTGCATTTACAGTATATATATATGCTCGTGCCATAAAATAAAGTGCACTACAGTGTAAGGAACCACTACTGTCTTCTTCCTTATACAAGAAAGTCAACCAAGAACGCACTTCCTTTAGAAACGCTAGTACTTTGCAAGCATCATACGGCAACTTACATTAAGAGTGCTTGAATAGCTATGGTATTATTTAAGGTGGAATCAAAAGGTGGGAAGATGCATAGGCAAGGTGTGGTAACTTAGAACCTCAAGCTAAGGAGAAACTGCAGAAGCCAGTATCAGCTCAAGTCCAAGATGTTAAAACTACCCCAATTTCACTTCACTGTATCATACACATCCTTTATCTCTCACTATGGGGCATGGTTAGGCCTCATTCTTGTCACTTGACAGCTGAATCGGTCACTGGTCATTTAAAACTATACCTTTCATGCTTAAAAGGAGCACAGTGACAAAAATAGTAACCAGTCTCTACTTACACTTGATCAGCTTTACCACCTCCAAATGGTTTGAGTGTGTTACAAGAGTGCCATTCACCTGGGGGTAGGGAGGAAGAGAAAGTTAATAGTGTTTAGCTACTGATTTCCAACAAAAAGGTACCCACACACTACACAATAAGCACGTTGAATGAGGAACAATACCTCCCCCCACCACCTCCACTACTACGTCTTTCAAGACACTGAAAAATAATTTATCCTTCTAACAGTTTATCTTTGTGAGCAGAGCTCTGCAAAAAGAAAACTAAAAGACAACACTGATCTGGGGGCAGTTAGGGGAAAAACAGTAATCCCAGAAGACTACTTATTTACAGGCAATTATTAGTAACTCTCTGTTCCTTCTCTCCTGTCACTTCTGTTTTTACTGTACGTGTGATACTTGAACGTTGTAGGATGCTGAACTTGCCCATGAAGTTCTGAAATGAGAGTGATCTCCGTAACAAAACTAATATTCAGCAGTAGGCTTTCAGTGGTCGCTGTTCCGGTATCCCCAGAACATGGAAACTTAGACCATTCCTCTATCCCACAGGCAAAAGTAAACATCACAGCAGACATACCAATGACATTCTTTCAGGGAAAGAGCTTATATAATACAAAGGATCCATTTCTCTGATGATTTGAATGCTCTTACCTTGATAATTCTATCACCTGTTTGCACTCCAGCCCGCATGGCTGCTCCATCTAGAGAGGCAAGAAATAATTCAGTTTCAACTTCAAAATAAACATTCAAAGCAAAAACGTTTTGGGCACTTCTGTAGTTCCACGCAAAGCTACTCTGCACACTCACCCAAGCTTTCTCTGTTTCTATCAGACTAAAATCTGGACTACAGCAGTTCTGTTCTCATTTTGCAGTGATCAAGTCACAATCCCACCACATTTCAAGGAGTCATTTACTTCCTCTCAGATGCAAGAGGTCAGTTTACAAATACATCAGACAGTGAGAAGGTGATTCACTGCATCCCAGCAGTGCAATGCTCTTTGTGCTTCCAGGTCTATTTTGAGGTTACAGCCATCCAACCAGTGAGGAAGGCATTTGGAGTTTTCTCCTCCAGCTTATGCACACGTTTCTTGGATTCACATGAAAACCTCTAGGCTGCTCTCCGGCTAGCACATTTAACAAGTTTGCTTACCTTCTTTGACAGACTGCACAAAGACGGGATTGTCTCCGCTGACCGTCAGCCCAAATCCGTTTTCATCCCGTTGGATAACAACACACCGTTGAACAAGACCTGCATAAGAAAGGTGGGGAAAGGGTAGAAGAAAAAGAAAAGAAATACAAAGAGACACAAGCTAGGCATCAGTCCAAAACCTTATCCTCCTAGATAATCACAGAGCACTGAAAGCAACTGGTACAATACAACAGGGGGAAAAAATATATGAGACAGCAACAGGGCATCAGTCCAGAAACAGGTAGGAATGTCAAAACAGGTCAAGCTTATTGCTCCAGTTACACAAAACATCAGAGATGCAGACAGCTCTGGCACATCAGACACAGCTTGAGGTAAAAGCAGCTTTTAAAGAAGAGCAGCTATGTATATAAACCAATGAGCACAATTTCCCTTTGTCAGTATTAACAGTTCTTTAAAGTATGGCAGAGGGCTGTCATGTTCTAGCACACCATCAAAACCACCAAACAATTTTTACAATCTAGTCTAAAAAATAAGTCACAAATCTCTCAAACTAACATCAGTAGGCTGGACTAAAACAGATTTATTGATCAGGAAAAGTTCTCCCAATACTCAGTAAAAATTTCATCTAGAGGCACCTTCTCTTCCAGATGAGACTATTGCACAGAACCAAAACAGCAGCAAAGAAGTACAGCCATACTTAGTACACTGAACAAGACCTCTGAAATCAAGACCATGCTTCCCACTGAGCTACTGAAGTCTAGGGCCAAAAATCCCAGAAAAGTTTTAATCTGCTCCTCCTTTAACTTGCTGTGTGGCATCAAAGGTAAGTTGCTTTGTTTCCTGGTGTTAGGATTATTCTGTATAATGTGAACATACATACTGTTGCAGAGATAAATGTACTTAGTGAGTGCAGCATTTTGAAAGGGTGTAATGTTGTGTATGTCTATTCTTCACCTGAAAACAAAACAAGGGAAAAAGCCAAAACAAAACAAAGCAACAGTCCTGGCATATTCATTGCAGAGCACTTTCCTAGGAGCATCTGCAAAAAGCCTATTACAAAGGAACCCTTATCTTGAAAGGAAACTTTAGGAACTCTGCAAAATGCTTCAGATGTTCTGTTGGTTTCTTTTGGTTTTGTTTGGGGGTTTGTTTTTTTTGTTTTTTGTTGGGTTTTTTTGTTTGGTTGGTTGTTGTGTTTTGTTTTGGTTTTTTACACAGCAGAAGCTACGCGCTACTAAACAGCACCCTTATTTCTAACAGTTTGCTTTGCTTCTTCATTTCTAAAGCCGTATCAGGCAAAATTCTCACACTAGCATCTTGTGAAAGAATTAGAGTTCTCCACAATCCGATAGCAAAACTGTAGCAGTTTGGAAGGAGCAAAGGGAATTATGAGGATGCTGTGCTAGCAAGACTGTCTTTTCTGGAATAATTTTTAAGAAATGTATTTTAACAGATTGTGGGGTCATACCCATCTCTTAAATTACTCCCACACCAGAACAGCTCCCTTAGTTTCTATGGAGTAACTCCTAACGGAAACACAATCACAAAATAGTTAGGGTTGGATGAGGAGCCTTGAGTGAAAATATTGTCTGCCCAGTTCGCCCTGTTCTCCTCGAGCGTGGCATATATGAAAATGGGCATGGGACTAGTGGAAAAGGTTGCATTCCACCACTTCTGCAGCAGTCTGGTCACATTATTATACCACAGTAACTCCCCTTCTGCCAATAAAGTACAAGCAAATTATGCTACACATAGTAGTAGTAAGCTGATGGAATGGATGCGAGGTGAAAGCAGAGAAGAGGAAAAAACCATCACCTTTCACACCCTGTTCATATGGTTAAGTGAAAGAACATGCCTCTCCCTTTTGTACGTCCCATTTTTCTATACGGCCAAGCTTCTTTAAGTCTCACTTCACAAGAATTACACCTCAGGGTGGGGTGTGGGAAAAAGAACATATGCTATTTCATAAAAACAGCTCATTTTAAACCCTGCTGCCAGACATACAGGTTTTATGAGTAAGACACTAACTAATCTTCTGACTCATAAGAACTATCTTTGTTTAAAGGCACAGCATAGCCCTGCATACGAGTTGCTCTTCCACTGAATTTCTTTCTTTTCCAGAACCAATAACTCTTGGATCTCCTCCTGAGCTGCCTCCTTGAATGAAGCTGATGCCAAAGCAGAGGCAATGCAGCAGGAGATGCAACATAAATTGACCTTAAATTATACTCTGTAAGTTCCAAGAACAATCAAGTTAAACCATTTCACACCACAAGTCTCAATTTCACCCAAGACTACCTTTTACATTTAGAATGCGGAGGCAATTGAAGTTAGGACAACTCTAACCTGAATTAGTCCATAATTGCTTTTTCCCAGTATTTGCTACCTTCAGACAAGAAGCAGACACTTAACCCTTCTCCTAACACAATATAAAAGGCTGGAATGAAGTCTAGGTAGGCCAGCTAAGAGATACTGTGCTCGAAGGATATACACACCAGCTTTGTAGTGATTTTAACAAAGTTATCTGATCGTTTTCTGAAGATAACGCTATTACCTGCAGAACTAGATCAGCTTTGATAGTGCACACTGTGTGAACCAGGTAGACTAAAAGGAGCAATCTTCAGGTCCTCCCTTTTGCTCTATGAGGAAAAATTAGTGAAGAAAGCCCCCAAATCTGTCATTTGCTCACTGTTGTTCTTTAAGTAAAATACATTCAATTTGAAATCTGCTTAGTGCTGGAATTTTAAGACCAGAGCAGCAATGCTTTCATAACCCACATCTTGTACCTTGAACACCTCATTACACACTTTGGAATGGACTAAAAGGAAAGCCACAAACCACTGAGAGCCCAATGACACGCAAGGCAAAATTTTCAATAGCTGTTACTGTCACGTCTAGATATCACAAGTACATACAGGAACTCCTAATTTAAATTACTAACTAAATCAACTTCACTCACTTCAATTAAAGTCTATGAGTCTGAGGCAACACTGAAGAGCCCCCATTAGTAGGTGGCAATCAGCTTTTCATTCACCTTTTTTGCTTTCATGTTCCAATTCTTAGCGTTCCCTGGATGGAAATCACGAGTCATTCATTTTGAAGTACCTTACCATGATATTTCACTTTTTCCAGCTGAAGCTTAGTAAAGATTACAAGGTCAACTGAACTCGTCACTGACAGTACTCAAAATCAAACCAATAATAATCTTCCCACATTTGCTTTTACATGACAGTATCTTGGTGGCATGAAATGAGGAGACATCACTGTTATCTATGCTTTAAGTACACAAAATCAGACTACATATTCCTTTCTTGAGTGTATTCATAAAATTCGGGGCGGGGGGAATCTTAAAAATCCTGTTTCATCTTCATGTATATTATAATTCCCCAAACTATTGGTATACCTTCAAGCCAAGAGTACAGTAAAGCAGCTGTGTGCTGTAGTTAAAAAGGTTTAAGATTAAAAATGAAAGCAGTTAGAAATTAGCAGTCTCTGAAAACAGGAACTGCAAGAAAAGCTAAGACGATCAGCTCTTCGGTAGGTGGCACTACTCCCTCTGTGACATCGTAGCTCAGTTCTCCAGGCCCGTTACAAGTGTGCATTTTGGATAACAGAGAAGGGTAAAGTTCGAACTTCAAGGTCACAGACACACCATGGTAAAAGTTATTGTCTCAAACAGTCTTGCCAGATACCTTCTGATCGTTCAAGAGCTTCTCTAGTAACGAGATCATTTACCTTCTTCTCTTCTACAGATCCTAAATATTTGGAAGTTCTTCAATAAAACAGGAAATTTAATTTCCCTAGCAGTGCTCAACAAATAAGAGCAGGGGTTCGGGAGTAGTGACATGAATTACATCTTCCATAATACAACGCAGCTTTTCCTCTGATTAAACTGTGTGAGACAGGGCATGGGAGGAGACTTTTGAACTATGACCTCCCTGGAGGCATGAGGCCACAATGGGAAAATGCAATTTAATATAGTGACTTGAAATGAATCATTCAACAAACAAAAACAAACTCCTTGGGATTTGAGAATGTCCAAGTTTCACTTCTTTTGAGAAGCTTTATTTCTACAATATTTTCAGAAACCCTGCTCCACAAAATAAATAAAACTATCAGATTTCATTAAAAAAATTCTCATAGGATGAAATTTTGAATTTCACTTAGTTCTACTTATTATCATGATCTTCACACCAAATGCCATATTAGCAGCATTCTTCTGTTTCTTCCACTAACCTGGTAATAGAAGTCATGTAAAGTCAAAGCAAAGACTACATTGTTTGAAGTTAGTGCAGTGTACAGTGTCTTGATAAAACTGTTAATTACAATAGCACTGAATACTGTTCATAAAACAAGGCTTGGTAATATTTGTAGAAAAACAAAACAAAACAAAAAACCCCATGTATTTTAACCACGATAAACAGGACTATCTGCTCCCATGGCAACACCACATTCAACCCCTGTGGTTGAGCACCCCTTGCACTCCCAGCCATTTCTGGCTACTATAAGGGTAGGGATGAGGGGCTCCCAAGAGTCTTTTCAAGACTCTGGAAAAACAGTGGCCACAAGATAAAGACACAAGGCCATCAAGAACTGCAAGAAACAAAAAAAGTGTAAGTTTGATTTAAAAACACCTCAACAGGGATGAAATCTGGGGTTACAAAACAAAACAAAATTTAAAACCTGCCCCAAAATTGGAGAGATTATACAAAAGAGCATGTCTATGGTCTAGTCCAATACTTGGGCCAGAAATTGATCATTACTAAATAAAAAGGAAGATATCTTTAGAGAGCAATAAAGTCATGGGGGAAAGGGAAGACTAAGTGATATCTTGCCTACCACCCTGAAAGCTAATTTCAACTTTAGGTTCATTTAAGAGACAAGAATTCTCCTTTGAGCAACAGGCATCAAGTATTGTGGGAGGTTATGGCACTAACTAGTAAATTACAGCATATCTGAAACTACACTCAAACTCTCTCCTCATCTTCTACATTTTGTTGAATATACAGATAGAAGATAGCTTGATATGGAAAAAAGTATCACACCCTAAGTTTAATGCCACTATAAATCAATTTCCGTATATCATAACAATTTCCTGACCTAACCACTTGGCTATCCCCAAGCCACTCATACTTAATTAGGGAGCAAGAGACCAGAATTTCTTAAGAATTTCAAGAACTAAGAACAAACACATACATAAAAGCCACACCTCCTTTCCCTGTTGTCATTCAAGACCATTCTACTATTCACTTTCTAATGGCTAGCCAAAGAAAGAGTCAGCTAACATCCAGTCCCCAGCAAGAAAAATGTCAGCACATTATTTCTACTTGTAGATTTTTAAATAGTTTGGTCCCATTCAAAGCAAATAGCAGACTTCCCTACACATACCACAGAACTTGGGAAAAGTAATGGGTAGAGACAAAAGGCAGGGCAAGGACCAACACAGCAAAGGCCACTGGAAAGGAAGGATGAGTGGAAACTGCTCCCATAGATACAGGACGTGGACAGAGCATCTGCAGGAAGCTTTGGGGGAAATAAAGGCTTATGTTAGGAAGTCATGTTTCTTTCTGCCACACATGAAAACCCAGGACATTGTACAGACTGAGGGAGAAGCATAAACACAGATACATTCCATCAAGCACACGGAATGTTTCCTGTAATTAACCTACAATAGTTTGACGGCACCTCCAGTATATTATGGGTAAGCAGCGTTAGGCAAAAATTACGGCGTAGGGACCTAGTCAACCTGACTGTGCTGTCACTAACCAGCATCTACCCAGCAAGAGGAAGAACTGGTCAAGGCTTCAACACAACCTCATCAGAAGCATCTTTCCAAAATACATGCTTTTCAAGCAGGCCATTTCCCTGTTCATTCTCTCTGAGCACGGGAGGAAGACATACAAGCTGCAGGAAGCCAGGTCTCCCTAAGACACATTTCCAGGTCTACTGAAGCAAATCAAGGAACTCTCAAAACCTGTTTACAGTTTCAGACTAACAGTCTCACACCCTGAGGATCACGACTGTCATATTATTATTTTTATTTTTTTTTTTTTAAGAAAAGTATGTGATTCAAAATTCCAGTGAAAGTTAAGAGATCTCATTTTCACAGAAGGAAAAGATCACACCTCCCTAAACTACAGCAACTAAAGGGCTTTCACTAAAATGCCTATGCTGGTTTAGAAGGAACTCTTCAGACTTGGTGGTTTTGGGGGGCGCTTTCTTTTTTCTTTTATTTTTTTCATGTTCCTTGCAACCAGAGCTATAACAGCATCATTTTGTTTTACGTAGGTGGTTTAAGAATCTGGATGACAGCCATTAACACCTGACAGTTTTATTCTAGTAGATTGATACATTTGATACTGGAAGAGTTGTTGCGTCTGTCCAGAAGCCCACAGCAGGTGATGCAGCAAGCTATTTTCTCTACAGCAAAAAAAATCAGAAAGTACCACAGACTGTTTTAAATATCAAGAAAAAAAAAAAAAAAAAAAAAAAAAAAAAAAAAAAAAAAACAGGAAAAGAAAAGAAAGGCAACCCATGGCTGCAGTCAAGACAGAGCTGGACATGCATGCTTAGAAACATGAAATGTAGCAGTACTGGTCAAATTCAGCCTAGGTCCAAAGGTCTTAAGAAGCTGGCAAGATCCAAAAGACCACCCACCAACTTGTGAAAACTTATTACCTTTTAGTTTTTAAGATATCAGTGCAAATCACTTCAGAGATTGGAAATTCAACAAGTCATTACCATAAAGTTAGGATGGAGAGTGTCACAGTCTGAAGACTGACACTTCTGATGTAAGCTAAAGAAGGAGGATGAGCAAACAGGCTCATCATAGAGGTAGACATTCTTCCCAATAGCACCTGTCACAGTATACTGACAACTTAGTGATGTGAGTGGCTACTCCTATACCAAACTGTTATATGCCAATTTGTTCCAGTCTACAAGCCCACAACACGGTAGTAAAACGCAACACTAAAGGACTGCCAGGGAAGTTACTCCTTCGGATCAAAGAACAGCGAAGTTCTTATTCTTACATTTTTAAAAATTATTTACAGATACATTTTCCACTTCTGTGACACATGAAAAGGAAATGACATGAGATCCTCTACAAATAATGCAAAAAGATTATTTACTGACTCATCCAGATTAACCTCCACAGTTAGAGCAAGACATGGACTTTTCCAGAACCACAAAAACTCTTCTGGAGTCCAGTCTAAAAGTCCAGTGTCTTCATACAATGCCAAAAATACTCAGTGGCATAAGATCTGCAAGAAAGTCAGCCCCAGCAAGTTTTCCCAACTATCAACAGAGAACAGGAGAACCCAGGTGACAGCCTATGCTTGCCAGGCACAGGTTAGTTTCCAGCCGCTACAAAAACTACAAGCTGATACACTGAAGGAACATTTAAAACCCAGTTTCCCGCTCCCTGCTGCAGAGCCAACCATGTGGGCCACGTAAAGGATAAAAGCCTTGGGTGCACAGACAGAAAGCATGGAGCAGACTGCAAAGGTGCAAGGCTGCAGCAGCTGCTTTAGCTTACCATACGTCTCGGATCTACTCTCCTCCGAACTAGACTTTGTCTTCTTGGAGGAGCTATCTGCACGAGAGCAGGAGAAAAGGAGAGAGAGATATAGAAAATATGGAGACCAAACATGAGAAAAAAAAACTTCATGAAAAACACAGACTGATTTATTAGGTTAAATCGTGCAAAAAACACAAATAAGATGCGAACAAAACATAGGTGAAACACTTGGAATAAGGGGTGAATAATACGAGCATGAAGACACAGGTAACACCACAAAGAATCTACACAGAATCTAGGACACAATAAGAGAAGTTCTCTGCAATGAGCTACCGAAAGTATTCTGTATAAAAAACAGACCAAGCATAGAAACTCTGACGACATTTATCTCCAGAGTAATTGACATACATGTATTATTTCAGTATTCTGAATTCACCCCTTAAAAATAAAGGAATTTTATGAAAGCTACAGTACGGAGTTCATCTATCAGACCAGATCACAAGCATTATAACAGTGGTGCCAGGCAACAGCTCTCAAAATTTGAATGACGTTCATCAAGTTAAGATTAGAGGATTCCAGAAGTTTGCTTCTGAAGAAAACAAATTCCTTCCACAAAGCAGGCTCATAGCCTGAGACCTCCCACAACCTACCTCAACCCAAAATAATTTTGTATTACCTATTACTAAGGACAAAGAAAAGATGACAAGCACTAAATTTAGGTTTACTCTCTTAGTGGATTTTTTTTAATTTATTTTGCGCACACTAGGAAGGAGTCTGGCAGGTAGTGCCAGAAAACATTAACAAACAGGATGGTTTATAAACACCAGCTTCAAATGTCTTGTGCAAAAACACATTCTGCAAGTTCTACCACCTTTACATTCAACTCTCATCTCTTCCACAAGCCCCAGGGGAAAGACTGAACTAAACAGTAGAATGCACGGACACGAAAAACACACATTGCATAGGGCCAGAAGGCTCAGACAAGAGCCTGTCATGCATTTCATGAACGTACACAGTAGTCACTGGGTTAGTGTTTCGGGGAGAGAATAAAGAATCCCTGCATGCATCCTAATTTCCAAGACGGCCCTGGACATGCTTACCAAATTGACCCAGATTTAACCTTTTAGAAGGTTAAAAAATAGGACAGCATATCCTTTAAAAATACACATTTATCTTAAAATATATCATGTTGGAAAGTACAAATTCACTTTACAAGTGACAGAGATGGATCAACTAAGACTGAAAAAAAAAAAAAACCAAAAAAAACCAAAAAAAAAACCAAAAAACCCATCCACCCAACAAGGAACATCAGCCCTCATCAAGCCTGGATCTCCAATTTCACTTTGACTAAAACAGCCAAAAGAACTACTCACAACTAATTACAGTATTTGCCTACTGAAATTTCAGACTGACTTTTCTGAAAGAGGAAGTAGTTATAATTATTTGCTGATACCACTGATCTAGGTTTATTCTTGCACAGTTAACAGTTGCTTTGTACGTGAGGATGTTTAAAAGCAAGCCTGTATTCATTTCAATGCCAGCATGCTTCAAAAAGATTTTGCAATCACAGAACAAAACTACATTTGTTGACACATTAAGATCATTTTTATTCTGATTCCCAGTACTTTTCAAAGTGAAGTCCAGATTTTCACCTGTGAAGTTTTAGGACTTTACCTGTTGGATCAAAGTCGTGTGTACTACTGCAGCGTTCAACCTTCTGTTTCTTGTCAGCTGGAGACTCTCTGCTCAGAATGCTGCCGTGTCTGTGTCAAACCAAAGCAGAGGATCCTGACTACCACACCACAGAAGCACTGCCTAACTGGCAAGGGTCTTGGAAATAAACTTAAACTAGTTCTTCTTGCTAACAAGCAATTTAGATAAAATGTCCACATTAATTTCACCTAAAAAAAATTATTCCCAGACTGATGATTTCAAGTGGAAAAATTATCTCTCAAAATCTTTAGGAGTGTATCCAAGGTTCTAGAAACAGTCTTGTTAACCTTCGAAATTAGTAAGAGTAAGTGCATTCTCTTTATCGTTCAACTCCAGGCCACATTTCATATTAAAAGCAAAATAAATCTGAGATACATAAAACTGAAAAAACTCCTGAAAATCTTAATTCTACTTCCTCTCCCAGCAAACCTTAAATATCCGTGTATGCAAAAATTAAAGAGCTAGAACATCACCCCCTCACTTAAAGGAAGTGTCTGTACATCATACACCAAAATAGTACAACTTTCTCTGACCACCTCCAACCTTAGGTAAGATGACCCACCAGTGTACGTAACAGAAACACCACATAACACCATGCCATGCACTTTAAGTACACTGCCAATTGTATTTTTGGCACCTTGTCCTGATTTGTATATTCATTTCCTCACATCTGTAATGGGCATTGCTATCTGTGGTTTTACATTTTTTTTCTCCTTTTAAAAACATTCCTCCTTCAAAAATGCTGTATCATAATTTGCAATAGAGATAAACAGTCAGACTTCAGTAACTCACCTTGTAGGTTTTTTGAGAGGAAACCTGAAAAGAAGAAAGAACATAAGTTTAATGAACTTTTTTTATTTCTCATTATTATGTTTGATATCAACACTAACGCTTAAATACAAACAGCTATTTTACATTTCTGTAATGCCTTCAAAAGAGAACAAGTTTTTTGTTCTTCTACTTCTGCTAATTATTAGTCCACTTACAGTTCATTCAGCTAGGTAAAGAAATATTATCAATATGCTTAAGGTTTCAAACAGAACTAAGAACAGAAGCAGAATCTGTGTTTCCAAATTCACCACCTAGTAGGTCTGTCTGTCTTAGTAGAGTACTGCAGCTCACGGATCATCTTCCTCTCATAACAACCAGTTCCATACACTAAAAATTACTGTAGCTTGATTTTTTTTGTCCTGCTGATGGACTGAGCACCTGGTACTTAATGAAGGTCCAAACTCTGACTGAAAAATCTCCTAGAGTTGAGACAATGCAGTTATCTCCCTCCTATGTGGGTTCTGTGGTATCTAGTAATACAGGAGCTCATTCTGACATCTCATCCTAATAAGATCTCTAGCTATTTTAATGAAACTCAACGAACTTGCCATCTTTGAGACAAGCACAGCAGAGTAAAGTTAAGTTGAAATTATATTAACTATTCCAAAGTTTTTTACTAGGACATACAGTTAAAATAGACAACACAAACTCACAGTGTACACGTGTTTTTTAAGTAAGAAAAAAGATGTAGGACTTGTGAAAATGGAATTTTTTTCCCCTGTTCAATTACCGCAGAAAAATGACAGTGCAAAGTGTATGCCGTCCAGCTTAAGGCGCCAACTTCTAATTTCATAAAGCAGAAATATTTTTTTCTCAGCACTTTTCAGAATTTTACTTCTATTCCTACTTGTTTAGAGTTCCATAGAATCATAGAATCATAGAATGGTTAGAGTTGGAAGGGACCTTCAAAGGTCATCTAGTCCAACCCCCCTGCAAGAAGCAGGGACCTCCCTGACCAGATCAGGTTGCTCAGAGCCCCATCCAGCCTGGCCTTGAATACATGTAGGAAAAGACTAGATATTTTAGAACAAAAGGTGATTTAATTTAAGACACCTACAATTATTATAGCTGATAATTTCACCCCATATACATAATAGTTATCCTGATTACATTCAGCTTCTCCAATTTATACAGGTTTTCCAAGAAGTAACAGAGTGAGGGTTGGAGGGAGGCAGGGAAGAGATTAAAGTAAGAAGAAATCTAATATCACAAAAATTAACAGGGTATCAGACAATTCAAAACAGTGGTTTTCCTCCTTCTTCTTCTTTAAAAAAAAACAAAAAAAAAAACAAAAAAAAACCACCCCAAAAAAACCCCAAAACACAAACCCCCCAAAACCCAAACACAAACAACTTAGCTTAGTTTAAACAAACCTATTTGGTAAAGATCAATTGTCCCATGGTAAGTCTGAGCTCAGCAATAGCCCCATCCAACTAAACCTGTCCAACATGCAGAATCAAACCATTCTCCAAGAGCATTTCAGAGCATTAAAACAAAGATTCCTTGAGGACCACCAAGACAACTGCCCAAAATGGATACCTCATGTTTTAAGCTCCTTTCTCCAAGGTGAGCCACCTTGTCACCTATTCTCTTCTCCTCAATAAAAATACATACAGTGACCCAGCCAGAAATAGTAGTCTTAGAACTACAGTAACTCCCTCCCCATTTCCTGAAAAACATTACTGGATACATAGCAGAAGTACGCAACTTAATCCCTCTCTTTGAATAAGAGGTATTCCATTAAATGCATATACACCCAAAACACCGGCCAGCTCGCACATGCCAATATCCCATGCAACAGGCACTAATACGGCAACTCTGAAACAGACATCTAAGGACGCATTAGGCAAGTGAACTTAAAATGTTGTCTATTACTGAAAATAATTACACACATCAAGACACTTGCCATCTTCTAGATAATAGCATCAAATTCAGTTGAAACACAACATCAGCTTCAAAATTAAGGGGGCAGATAGGGCCTCTTATTGCACAAGCCTTAGGAATCTATGGGTAAAGCAGCACAGAAGTTAATTCATTGCAGAAAAAAGACTGCATACAAGCTCCACAAGAAGTGGTAGTCCTCATTCCTCCTTTCCCCAAAAAGCACTATTTTAATCTCTGAAGTCTGGGAAATCCACTCTGATTCAAATAAGAGGCTAACCAAGCCTCTCCTCGGTCTGGTCTACCTGCAAAGTCAGATATCTTTAGCATTCAGTCCTCTCATTTACACATTTTGGCCAGTGAAGAACAACTTTGTGCAAGGCAGACAACCTGAATCCCAAAGCAAAGAAAACAAAAGTCATCTCAGGCCACCTAATCCTGTCTGAACACCGTACAGTAAAACAGACGCAGTAGTAATCAAGTGTGTAATTCAAAAGCAGAAAAGGAGACAGAGGAATCCAGGGAAAGACAATGTATTGCTCCTCCAAAGGCAGGAAAAGATGCGTAAGATAAATTATACCACGTGTTTCATCTAATGCACTTGAACGTTTGAGCTGCATAAAAAAAAATCCTAACACTACTAACAAATATTTTAATGACGTATTTAAATGAAAACCTTTATCTCAGTGTTTCTTATCAGGCACTCAGAACTCCAGGCTTATGCTCCTGCAGCAA
Source organism: Tetrax tetrax (assembly GCA_009806455.1). Taxonomy (NCBI): domain Eukaryota; kingdom Metazoa; phylum Chordata; class Aves; order Otidiformes; family Otididae; genus Tetrax; species Tetrax tetrax. The sequence goes on from WHYT01017892.1 coordinate 917,223, forward strand.
AAGAAACAATTTGTGAACAAAATGAAATTACTTCACTGTTGCACTGTTTTGGTTTGTTCAGTTATTTATTTCCTGCTCAAAAATGAAGTGCAAATCTCCTATTTTAGAGGTCTAGAAAGCCGTATATAAGCTTTCTACTTATTGTACATATATCATTATACATATCTACTTATTACACATATATCATTGACATTGTTTAGAAAAGAGAATGTTGGTGTTTTTGTATATAAAATGGCACTGAAATCATCAGGATTTTTTTCTGTGCTTTGACTTTAACGGTGAACACAGAAGTCATTCTGAGTGAGAGAAGATTCCACTGCTTCCTAGTCTGAGGCCGTAACCACACTAACAGTTGTAGGTACAGCAGTACAAACGACCGGGACTTCCAAGGAGCTGTCTAGCTCTGAATAACCTCCACCACATTGATGCAGACACTTGGAAAGAGACGCCCGAGCCCAGCGCTCGTTCCCCTTGGGCTCCATCGCCCCCAAGTCCACTGCACGCTGCTGCATAGCACAGCTGCAGAGCACCCTGGGAGCGGCTCCCGGAAGCTCTGGAGCCCCTTGGCCGCCCGCCAGCTTCCGCATTTCTTTCTTCTCCAAAGCCGGGAGGGAGGGAGGCATGTGGTGGGGAAGCAGGGCAGGCAGCAGGTCACCATCACAGCGAAGCCTCTTGGGCACATGCAGCATGTTTGCTGGAGTCGGTGAGGCCGAGGGAGCTCCAGGCCCTCTCCTGCGCTTGCTTTACTAAAGAAGTATTCCATAAAACCAATGGAGTATAAAGAAGCTGGGCTTTGTTCAGCAAAGCTGGAGGTGAAGCCCCCAAGCCCCCAGAAAAAAAATCCCCTCCCTGACCTGAAATCAGTCCGGGCCACCCAGTTATGAAATCACAGAAACTAGGGATGGAGGAGTCTGCTGGGCTAAGACTACAACTGTGATTTAATGTTAATGTCCTTAATAGCAAGACTAGGAGGAGCACTCTATATAGAAGTTCCTCCTCTTTTCCCATTTTCCTACCTGAACAGTATCTAGCATTTCTTGATTGACTGAAGACGGTCGTCTTCAGTTTCCAAACACTGTGTCATTTGTATTCTACAGCAGGAAGTGGAGTATAAGTGGATAAATGGAGTATAACCAAAGAACACAGAAAAGCTCCCGTGAGTTTATCCAACAACTATTTGTATTTCAGAGAAACTTATCTTCACTTTGGAATGCTATTAAGTTTGAAAGTAGTACTGAAACTCTCCTGTGTTATACCATTCAGCACTACATACAATGTATAAAATTTATTTCACCTACTGTTGTAACACCCTGCAAGCTGAAGGCACAGCAGGGCGCGGTTAACAGCTGGAGACTTAATTCCAAATCTGGCTGGCAAGTTTAGGCTACATGATAAAACCCTGTAGACATTTTGTCTGATAACTGATGAACATCAGCACATTTTCAAACAAGTTGTTCCGCTCTCCCAAATACCAGGAACAATTACAAGCCAAGTCACATTTTGTTTTTCAAATACTGGGTCAAATAATTTAAGTAATTTAAATGCATCAAGTTACTAAAAGTATGTCTTGTTAGTCACGCTGTATTAGAAAAATCTATTTAATGTAAAGTGAGAAAAACACACCCACAGCTAGTAACAATGTTTTAAAAATTATACTTCCCCAAGTTAGTTCACGCACACATGCACCATTCACCGTGGGACCAGCACCTCACAACTGCCTTGAAGCCAAGACAAAAAAAGATATTTTTAAGACCTAAGGTGTCAAAACACACCAGAGGGAGGAAGGATTCCCAGCTTGCAACAGTACAAAGCATTCCATTCTAGCCCAGGAGGTTGAAAATATAACTGACCATAAATAGCACAGCATTCAGATAACCATGTTGGGTTTTTTTTCCCTCCCATACTAAAATATTATCAGAATTCAAGTATATGCTATCTCAAAAACTGATCAAAGACAAAAATATTTAGACTCAGACAAAGGCCCCCACCTTGGAAATATTTATTCATGTGCCTAACTTTAGTTCCATTTACTTCAGCAGCACTACTCACATGCCTGAAATTAAGCTTGCCTGTGTTCGCAAGATGCAAGTATAAATTACCACAACTTGTGCTGAGATGAGTAAGAAATATTGTGAAACCCATACAAAAGAGAACAGCCAAAAACTGCTTGCTTAACAGAACTGATCTTTAATTAGGAGATGAACAGTTGCAATAGAAGCTTCTTCAGTGCCTTATTAGTTTCATTTAAATAAGATGTTGCTTGTTAAATACAAACCCTCTTTACAGAAGTCTAGATTTGAAAGAAACACCTGACCACTCCAAACTCAGGAGAGATGAAAATTATTACATGCTCACTTATTGATCTTTTTCACACATTTAGAAAGAGAAGAGGAAAACCAAAAGTTAACTCAAAAATCTGCTCCCCCAATACAAACTCCAAACTATGTCTATTTAAAATTACCTCATCCTACTACAGGTTTTCATCAAGTACTTGGTCAAAGAGACACCTTTTGCTAGCACCACCTCCATGGACTTTGGCGACAAAACAAGTTCTGTAACTGGCAGCCACACTTCGGGAAGGCTGAGCTGGATTGTACTCTCCTCTGGCTCATATATACCCAAAGAGATCCTATAACTGGAAGAACTGAAGGCTGTTCTTGGGTGACAGTTGAAAATCACGTGAAAGTTTCATGGCTGTTTTGAGTGCAAGCAGTGCATACAATTCCTTCAGTACCTATTAAGCTTCCTTTTCAACACTCTGATTGGAACTGTACCGACAGTAGGCAGAAAAAAGGCTGCATTTTCTGACTCAATCTAATAGGTTTAAATAAGTCCCTTGAAACCACAGTAAGCATGGATGTCTTAAATGCCGTTCTGCAGATATTGCCCAGAATTTAAACTTGAAAGAGATAGGAAGAAACAAACAGTCTGTTTATTTTCCCAGTTTCCAGGTGCAGGTATCCCCAGTGCAGTTTTTTGCTGGGCCTAAAAGCCCTGAGAAGGGCATTGTGGGAGAGTGGTGACACGATCTGAACAAAAGCAGTATTAGTGTGACCTTAATATAGAGCTAAAGGCAGCCTTCTGTCACAACAAAAAGGGGTAGACATGTTCTGCATAGGACAGCGGGCGAGTAAAGGGAAATGATGAGATAGCAAATGACAGGCGGATAGAGAGAAACACAGATGCAGCAAGTGGGCAACTATTAGCAACCAAGAAAAAACGCAGACAGAAGTTTGCCATTGCACTGTACTGCCCACAAACTACAGCTGTAACCACAACAGCTATTCTGTGGACAACACTGATTGAACACACTGAGTCTATTTACCTTAGCATTAACCAACTTAAAGAACAGTTTTATGCAGTGTCATCTTCTCTCCGTATCAAAGTACATCAGCCAGGAAACCACAGAGTTTTCTTCCTCAAAAAAAAGCCCCACTGCATACTGATGACAACAGATTGTTAACGCAAGGTGCAAGTGCAGCCAGGCTGAGGAAGGGACCCAAATGACATGGATTCCTGGGAGCCATCAGAGCCTATGGACAGATCTTATGTAGCAAGTGCACAAGGAGGTGAAACTGAGCTAGGCAATAAAAGTTTCCATGTTATTTTTGTAGGAGTCCAAGGCAGCAACCACAGCTGACACAATGACTCATGGAAGAATCGTTCATGGCATTATTAGCTTTAGATTACTGACAGCTTTGTAAACAGGCCTAGTCCCTGCCTTCTGAGAAGGAACACAGGAAGTTCAGTGAAGTGACTGGAGAGCCCATATAGCTAATATCCTCTTGTGTCGACTCCACATAGTTCTCCATCTTCTGAACGTTCCCAGCAACTTCAGTGCTGGATTTGCCCTAATAAAGCATCAGTGAATACCTCCAACACAATTAATGTTATATTGTTTTTCTGGCCCACCAGTGTTTCTATACACAACTAGAATATGTCATTCAATTTTCCTTTTAGGTTAGAAAATGCAGAGCAGCCAATATAGCTCATCAACGTACTTCTTCACAGATCAGTGCAAGGGACCAGTGCTATGGCAACCAAAAGCATTGAGTTAAGCACTTAATGCAAACTAGGTTAAGATAAATTTGAATAAAAACAAGGAAAAAAAAAAAAAATTATGCCTTTTCACAAGTCTGGAAAGTTAGCAGATTTCTGATGGTCTTTAGAAGAGTAGGTCAGGACTTCAAGAGGAAAGTATTTCTACAGGGAAAGAGCACCTTTCCCTCACAGGGATGTTTCCTCTTCAAGCCTTAACTCTCTCTCATTCTTGCAGTTAACCAGAGATTTATTCTGGGTCAGGGTTTTGTCAAGAGGGGTGAAGAGAAGGCAGCAGCATGAGAAGGGAGCAAGAAAAGAGAAAAAAAAAAATCAGTTTAAAAAGAAGAGAGAAAAACAGAACGTAAAGATAAGTCTTTTTATAAAACACACTACAAGAACATGAAGATTTTTCCTCCTCACAAGGAGATACATGGAATTTCCTGATTGTACAGGTAGCATGTCCATCTAAATTATTATTGTTCCCTCTGGGAAATACTTCTTTGGAGATACATGTGACTGGCCCTAAAAGAAGCTTGCAACCCTGCCTGTTAAAGAGACAAATATAAAAAGGAAAAGTGACAAGGAGGGTATTTTGAATATACTATAGCAAACTAGTTCTTTCCATAGCACCCTTCTCCTGTAAAACTTTCAGGTGGGAAAGGTTTATATTTCTCTATGAACAGCAATGTTTGGAAAGGGTAGAAGAAAAGCATCTCTAGAGAAGTTCCATCCACAGTTCAGTCATTCAGTCCCAGCCCAAGCAAGTGCCTCAGCTATTTTCCATGACACAAGCACTTGGATTTTTCCAAGAGCTGATGTCAGGGCTTTTCATAGAGAAAGAACTGCATTTACGGGGCAGGCGAGGAAGGAGGGCTTCCCCAGCAGCTAGTCTCAATGTGGCCTTTGTGCTGCCCCGCTACTGAAGCCAGGACCCTGCGAGAACTCTTAGTCCCTGCAGAAACTCTACAAAGGGGAGGGGGAAGAGACTTTTCAGCAGCCAGTAAGTACTGTTCTTCCACTCCTGACTGACTTCCAAGGCTCAGAGGCATCAGCTTTCCATCTATAGGGCCTGAAGTTACAGCCTTTTAAGACAAGGACACCTATTGTTTAATATCTCTACAATGGGGTAGAAGCAGACAAACAAACTAAAACTGGGGAGGGGAGAAATGGAAGAGAACATAAATAAACCAAGTTGCTCATGTTTCCCTAAGACTGCACTTAGATTCAGTCTAAAAGCAAGATTCAAGCAATAGGGATGTGGTTTGCCCACAGAATGTAGTTCAAAGGAGGAAAAACCCCAAAACAAAAAAAAAAAAAAACAAAACACCAGAAACACTGAAAAAAGCCAAAGATTTTTTTCTAAAAAGAACTTCAGAAAGTTTTATCATATCAAAAATTTAAGCAAAATTCTACTACACTGCAGAGAAGAAATCTCCACAATTTGTTCATCTGCTGCAAGCTTTTATTGCATGACCCATTTAACAGAATTGACCAGGTAAGGGAGAAAGGTCAAGCCTTGTGATTTCAGAAGTTATGACCCAGTTTTCTCTCTTGTTTATTTATTTTTAAGTAGGCTATAGACAAATATTCCCAGGCAAAGAGTTCAAGCTTCCCTGAAGCAAGGAAAAGTGGCTGAAATACGCAGTTTGGTCGTATTAGAAAAGCTCAAAAATAGCTGCCTTCTCCACATCTTCATATCATCTTGCAAAAATGAGTTTCAGCTCTTTGAGGGGGAAAAGGTGCAGAACGCATTTGTTCTATTCTTTTCTCCAGTTTTCACTCCTGGAGATAATTTTACATTGCCCACAGACTGTTCTTCTATGAAAGAATCAAATAAAACAAGGTTTCTTGCGCAGACAGGGCGTGGCAGTCAAAATTAACCTGCCTCACTAAAGCGGAGCTAATTACGGGGAAACGAAATGTTTGCTTTGCTTGCCAATAATTGCAATATAGAACTGGCTCAATGGAAGCAGCCCTACTCCCGCCTCCCTACCACCACTCCTCCTACACGCGTCTGGAAAAGCTTTCTAGTTAGATGCATACAAAAATCAAAGCAAGAGACAAAGGAACAAGAGCACCGCTCCAGACAATTTTATTTTCCTAAACCAAGCATAGAAACCTAAGGCCATCAACTGCCATGGGATTTGCTTTCACCAGACTCACACATAAGGGCCTGGACATCACTCATGTTGCTCCAGCGTGTCAAGCAATTGTTGCATTTCATAAGGCACACAGCCTAGTTCCTTATTAATGCCATACCTCACTTGTGGTTGTTATGAACCAGCAAAGAGACTAAGTGTGGAAACAGTTCTTAAAAACAGTAAAAGACAGCAATTAGAAAGGGAGGAAAGAAAACACAGTGCACGAAACACAACTGGAAATGTAGCTTTCAAAATACCATAACACTAACTCCAATTATCCAGCTTTAAGTTTTGCAAATATATGCAGAAGGTTCAGAGCCATATTTGAATATTTGGTCCAGAGTTCACATTTCTGGTGAGTAAGTGAATACATTTGCCTGGCACAGGAATAGCACGCTTCTATAGCTTGTCCCTAATAAATGTAGCTCAGGCATAGATAGCAGCAAAGTATCCACATTAAAACATATTTACTATTCTTCCAACATGTTTTTCAAAAGGTGTTTTCAAGAACCAGCGAGGCTAAGTGGCTGTTCTGCTTCTCAGCATTATGAACTTATGTCTGGCTTAATACCTCACTGTAGATTTACCTTGATACAGATGTTACTATAATTTGAAAACATTAGCAGAAGTACACAGCTCAGCAATACATTCACCAATGGATTTATATATTCAAAAGGTATCATCAGTTTGACAGAGGTACTGTACAATGCAAAATTTCATTAAGTTACTCCTATGATAAATAAGGTTAGCATGACTAAAATACTTAGCTCCAAGAAAGGCATCTTGTCTTAATTTAAATTTTCCTTCAATTCTCTTGTTAGCTCGTTTTAAAGGTTAATGCGTGTTTACTGGTCTAGAAACACAATGCCAACACTCCAAACCCAAGACTTGCCTGCTCAACAGAACTAGGAATTTACTAGTTCAAAGCTAAGCAGACACTCAACCAAAAAGCATTTTCAGCTCTGCATTTCCTTCTCCCACCCAGTCATGAACCTTTGGTCAAACTACACCCATTCTGCACGGGATGTGCAGACAACATCCACCCTAACGACCTTTGCAAAGCTTCTAAATATTTGCCAGCTGCAATAAACTAATTTACAGCTAATATATCTTAAATTACCCAAAGGCAAAGTGCTCCCAGAGGCCTAGTTTACACCAGGGAAAAATTGAATACACACACTATTTTACAAACGAAAGCTGTAGCACAGAGAGGACCAAGAAATCATTACCATATTGTTGCTTAACCTGTGTAGTGTATCATTAGCTCCTAGTCCTTCACATCTTCCAATCCAGCTAATTCTGCTGGTGAAGTTTTACCCATGTAGATGCAAACACCAAGGGCAACAGAAATGTAAACTATCTGAGATTAAATTTAAAATATGCAACTAATTGAACATTTGACCTTACGCGCTCCAACCTCTCCCAAGAGGGTTTCTATCCTAGCATTAACTCATATTTTAAAAATATCCACGGAAAAATTCTTAACCATACATCTCAGAATCTACAAAAAAGAAAATGTGTGATGTAAAATGAGCTATAAAGAGATTAGTGACACTGCATACTAAACTTAAAGCTATGTTAGTTATTTGCATTGCCTAAGAAAAATAAAGATACTTCTGTGATATGTAAACATATTCCTTCTCCCCTGAAATGCAGGTCTCACCTACAAAACACAAGACAAGATGCACATAGCATCCATTGCATGAAAAGTGAAAAAATTTACACAGGCATTTGTGGCATGCTTTGCTCCTTCACATTTCATCTGCTCCTTCATACAAATTACAGAATAAATCCAGAAAGACCAACTGTAAAGAACCTGAGCAGAACACAGGATTAGGATTTCACAGAAACGTCAAGCCCTGTTTCTCCTACTATAAAATGGAAGAGAGAAAAAACAGTAGCAAAGCCATGGTACTTGTAAAATGGCTCAAGATCCTGAGAACAGCATGTGAGTCAACTACATTGCTATTAATAGGCCTCCAAATATGTTTGTATTAATATTTTCCTCTTGGCTCTCTTAAATTAAATACAAACACAAGAAAAGACAAAACATTTAGTCAGGAAACCTACCAGCTGCTAAAGGTGATAGCAGTAAAATTTTCTCAAGACATGTGGCACCGGTATAGAGAAAACCAAGCCATCAGAAATACCAATGCCAGTTTTAAGTGGTTTCCCCACCCCCTTTATTTCCATCAATTCTTGGTACCTCCTCCTCATACAGGCACAACGCTGAGAACTGCCAATTCTCACTGACTTTGGCGAGAGCAGAGCTTGCAATAACTTGCAGATTACTGCTCAATATTTACACAGTTACCTCTTCATGTCAGAGCCACTTACAGTGCTGCCCTTCCTGCAAAAATGACCATCTGTCCACAAAGGGAAGTAACCACTTTATAGCAGGAAGGCTTTTTACAGATATACTTATATACATATGTATAATGTAAAAATCAAATCCCCATAGCAGTGATTAGCATCTCACAGCCCTTACACATCAAATCCTCATATCCATAAATTAGTAGAAACTATTGCAAATGGAGAGAAGTCTCTCAATGCTCTGATGGCTGCCTCTCTATTAATGCTGTCACAATTCTGGACCAACATTACTGCCCAGACCATCATTGCATCTATCCTCTACTGACGTAATTTGCTCAATTTTTAGAATACTACACAATTAAAAAAAAAAAAAAAAAAAAAAAAAAAAAAAAAAAAAAAAAAACAAAAAAAAAACCAAACCACAGAGGAAAGATGAGTGAAAACTGTATTCAGAAAAAAAAACACCCCAAACACTCAAAGATGGTTTCTTTAACACCAATACCTAATTTAACATCAACATCCATAAAATATCAGCTTATCAAAAATCACATTCACTTAGACTGCAAAAGCTGGTAAGAAGGTTCTGCTAATATGCTGGTATGCAATTCAGCAATTGAAAATGGAAAGAAGGCAGTGCTGTCAGCATCTACATCTAAGACATCTTTCCAAGCTGTCAAAATCTTTGTTCTTGAGCTGAGACACTGAGGTAGAGATTTTCACAGCAAGTGTACTTAGTTTGTCATTCACAACTACACTACACTACAAGAGTAACTAAGGTTCACATAGCAGCTATTAAAAGATGGGGAAAAAAACAAAACAAAACAAAACCCTTCAAGAGAAAAATCTCCCTCCTGTCCACTTTTTCCAATAGATATTAAAGGAAAAATCCTTTCTCTCCCCTCTGCATTCAAGGAAGCTATTTTCTTGTCTTTCAGTATATTCGTATATGACAGAATAAGAACAAAGACTCTTAGATATTACCTGTTTCACAAGACCAAGTCAGCTGAACAGGGAGATCCCAAAGGCTCATTTCCAGGGGGAGTGCACTCAGACCAAGCCCTCTCCAAGGAGCGTAAGGGAACTCTCTTGGAAGCTTTCCGTTTTTGTTTTTTTTTCTGCTTATGTGATATCCTTGAGAGGCATCTGCCTGATTGTTCCACTGACCACTGGAGGGAAGGAAAGAAGCTCCACCTCTTCTCTCCCACCTCCTCCCAACCACCATCAGCTATGGCCCAATGCTGCACTGCTAATGGACACACAGAGAATAGCATCCCACAGAGACAGCATGCAACAAGAAAGCAGAAGAGAGCTAGGATTTTAAAATTTAGCACTTCCAGCTGTCCTGCGGGGTATTTATGTATATACAATAGATACATGCTTTCTGTATGATTTATATGTAGGTACAGATGCATGTATACGTCTATATACATGTGATTAAATCAGATCACTGATCAAAGAAACTGCATCACATGAGGCACATGAACAACGGCTTGGAATACGATTTTTCCTCCAATCTACTTTCAGCCTTTGATACATCATGTATTTTGTTTTCAGGCATTTTGAAAACATCCAATCACCGTGGCACCTGAAAAGCACACAGTCTCAGAAAAACAGAGCCTCTGTATTGTTTTAGAAGAGAAGAGGGCAGAAAAGAGGGCGAGAATGAAAGCATGCCTCTTTCTGTCATCCAGGGAAAGAAACTGGGAGGTCAAAACAGGGGGGCAATGAGCTTAGTGCTCTTATAGCTTATGTGACTGGTCAAGCCCTGAGGAAGAAGGATTGGAGGGTGAAGGGGCTGTTTTCTTTTTCTGCCCCAATAACCTAATTAAGTTTGTGAGCATTGCTAGCAGGATAGAAATTTCTTCACGCTACGCTGTCTGTTTGTGTTTGATTAATGTAAATCTTCCCAGGGCTCTAACCATGCCCCAGGCAGTGTGATGCCTGGCTCTCCATTAACAAGCATCCAAGCTGCCACGTACAGCAGGATGAGAGAGAAAGCAAGATGTCTATTTTAGCCTTTGCCATAAAACCAGCTAGCTCAATCAGAATAATTTTTGGTGATTTGATTTGATTATCATTCCTAATTAAATTCCATATCTTTCCCAAATCACGTGGGATTTGAAACTGCGGGAATGCACTTAACAGTAGTGAGTTTCTTTTGCATTTCCTCAGCTCTCATGACCAAATTTTTTAGACTATACTCACCACAACTTCTGGGCTGCCCAATCCAATGAGTGCTGGTACCAAATATAATCTCCAAGCCACAACTGCATCAATGCTACAATTACACAGTAGACAGGAAGCCAAAGAAATCAACTCCTACCCCTACATCTATCTGCTCTATTGCTCTAAGCATTCAATAATTTCCCAGTCAGAGCTTGTATTTTCCATGCTTCTATCTTTTCCAGTGGCATGCATTATCATTTCTTAAATAGTAGTAAGTTGTATTTCATTGGTTCTTATTTTGAAATGTTTGCCCAGCTCCTTATTTTCTAGGAATTTCACAAATCAGAAAAGAAAATGTCAGCTCTCAAAAAGAAAACGGTAACTGGAGGAAAGCAAAAAAAAACCCAGGACACAGCCAGCTGCTCAGATACTTGCTGGCTAGCAGCCCTTCCTTTCAGAGTACTGGTATATGACCCAAAGCGGGGGGGGGGGGGGGGGG